>JAGDQP010049023.1:3253-14605 GCA_022664845.1 Lepisma saccharinum
ACCAAAATAGTTTTATATTTCGTAATTTTTAATGTTTTTGTCTCAGGTGGGTGGTGAGAAGTGGTCCTTAATATCTATCTGTACCAATAGCACCCTCGAAAAATCTCCACACATTGACTACCCTCTTAGTGCTTAGCCGTTATAATAACTTATAATTTCAATCTTAAAATACAGTAATTTATTATTTAAGTTATAAAGCTATTATTATTAATTAGTACATCACTTACAATCTATTATATTTGAAGGTAAAAAAACACTGCAGTAAATTGAATGTAAAAGTTACTTGATATTTCTCTATCAAGTGACACTATATTACTCATCTTACGAAATTAGGGACATTTAATATTTTCTCGCGACTATGCCGACAAATTTGGGAGGTATTATTATCGTAAATATAAGCAAATGTATTCCTCAATTAATATTTTCGCTCGAATCCCTTGCAGATTCAAGAATATTTGGCACGAAGGAGATCCTTTTCGTTTACAGAAATCTTATCTTCTTAATGGTTCTGAATGATGGTTACTATGTGTAAAATGGAAATGACATGGGTAAAAGAAGATGTATTTTCTTCAAACTGAAAGTAGTTCCACTAACATTCTACATCACATTATTTAAAGGAGAGAGAAAAAAGAACTGTAGGATTTATTGAAATCAACGCAGTCAAATTGACAGTCGCCGTAAACGGTACTTTAACCAGGATCTCCTAGTTACCTGTTGGGTGTGCTGTTCATTAAGTCACCACGCCAAAGTTGTTATTGTTTGTGTTGTGATTAAGACGTAATAAACACAGTAAGAAGTTATAATTAGAATTAACCAAAACTAATTTAATGGCATACGAACTCGGAAGTACATCACATAATAACAAACGTTCGCCATTGGATCCTACCCTGGACAACATCAAGCCCGTTTTCATCACGAACACCTATCCTCCCAACGACGTCTCGGTCTTCCCAATGGTCTCCTTCCATCCGGCCTTCCAACCAGGATAGAAAATAATCATTTTCCTTATCTGAGCTATATGGCCAGCACACCTTAGTCGTTGCGATTTCATTATTTTAAAACATCGGGTGAATCGTACAGTCCATGGAGTTCTACATAATGCAGTCTCCTCCATTCTCCAATCATCTCACCCCATTCCGACCCGTATATCTTTCTCAAAACCTTATTTTCAAACACACGTAGCTACATTGTGTTCAACGGCTAGAGTCGTACTCGAACTTTCGCAACCGTAAATTATTACCGGCAGAATAACCGTTCTATATATCATATTTTGAATTTCAATTTCCTTGATGTTAGAAGATTTAGGACTAAATAAAACCATGCATTGCCCAATACTAAGCGAGTTTTTATTTCTTCCGTAACATTATTTTTGCTAGTTACGTATGGTACCAAGTATTTAAAATTGTTTACTTTCTCTATAACTTCATCTTTATTTATGTTTTCATTTCCTTCATTCCCTGCGTTTCGGCTTGTTAACATGTATTTTGTTTTTTTTATGTTTACCTGTAGATCTATCTCATTGCACGCTTCTACTAAGGCATCGGTGTTGTTTTGTAATGTATCTATATTGCCCCCTATTAAATCTACATCATCCACGGATACGAACAGTTGATTCAAACCATTCGATATTAGTCCCTTTTTGTCCCCTTTAATTTTTAAAATCGAATATTCTAGCGCAAAGTTAAACAGTAATGGTGACAGGGCATCACCTTGTTTCAATCTGTTGCGAATCTTTAAACTATCTGACATATCCATACTCTGCTTATGAGGTCGCTGAGACACATCTTGAATCAGCTTTAGTTGAATCAGGTTTTCGTAATTCCAAATCATATCAGGATAATGTATAACTTTTCCCTTTTGATAGAATTATATGCTTTCTTAAAATCAATGAATAGCTGGTGACCAGCCCCGTTGCATTCCTATTTCTTCTCCAAAATCATGATTAGATGTTTCAAAAGTTGGAAAATAAAACCAAAATGGCACTACTCAGAATTCTACTCTCCCTACTACTAAAACATTCACTTGGCTAAACTAAAATAGATGCGTTGGCTGTGATTTATTTTATTTAAATAGCTAAGATAAGTTTTTCCTGAAACAAAAGTATCCAATTATTATGCTAGGCTGAACAATTAGGTAAATAGCTTTCCAATGTTAAATATACTGACTAAATATGCATTTCTGAAACGTTAATGTAGCTAAGTAGTCTAATTTTCCCAGTACTAATGATGATAAATTCTTCAATTATATTGAAATGGAAATTAAAATTCGTGAAAGATAAACATAGGATGGAAACATTTGACATAAATATTTCATCTGAAAATGATGTGTACAATATTTAGTCAATATCAATAGCTGGAGAGATTGGAAGTAATATCATTATACTATGATAAGATATAAAAGATACAACTAAATAATATCCTAGTTGTACAAATCTGAGTGAATGAAGTATAATTAGTAACTGCACTATTAACAACTTTCAGACAGAATCCTGAAGAAAGACAGGTAACTGGCAATTTTCTGTAACTAGGGTAATAAAAATAGCCACATTGCAGGTTTCAGGAAAAGAAAAAATCAGAAGCGTCAAGCAGGATTTGAAGACGGTTTCTTTGGTCAAAAATCCAGCGTCTTAGTGACTTTTTTTATTTTTCATTTAGATTACAAAATTCTGCATATTAAGATTACAGATGAACCTTATACGCAAAAACATCTTATACCACTTTGGTTATTGGGGCGTTTAGTATGCTGCCTTGGTGTAATTTGCATATAACTTTTGTTTATATACATTTACTACAGTTTGATGTCGAGATAGCAGAGCATCAACATATAAATCTCTAGTAATTATTTCACATGACTTCAATATAATATGCACCATGTGGTTTCTAAGTCAATTCATAATTCTATTCTTAGTTCTAGAAAAGACTTTAAATTCTAGACGATACATTATTTGTTCCAAAGTATATTTTTATATGTTTCCTCTAGTGATACGTGATATTATCTGGATGTAACACTGCCATGTTGCAGAATGAGGTCAACACCTGGAGGATCGAGGTTTTAATTATCTACTTGAATACAGGCCTTACAGAATTCCTAGTTAATTATACTTTTCTCTTTTAATGAGTTATTTGTGGAGTAAATTTGTTGAATTACCTAAAACATCACATGATGCAAATGTTGATTTTGCGATTTACGGATCTCTCATTGGAACAAAATACTCATAAATCTCTTTAACAGTCCACTGATCAATTAGAATTCCATCTTTTAATGCATATGCAATAATTATAAAGACATTTAGCTGATATTTTCTTTGATCTTTCCAACATTCTATATGTAATGGTAAATATGTTATCTATAATAACAACTTACTCTTGCTAGTGACCGTTTCTGGATATTCACAAATTGTTTGTATTGTCCCATGGATCAGTAACGTGTCACCTTGCATTTGAAGGTCTTTCAAATTAACTCCTCCCTGATCAATCTATCAACACAAATGAAGACATTTTGGTTCGTAATATGTGTCCTTGTCACAAAAAATACCCCGTGTGTTTTGGTATGTTTGTCTAAGTTTTCTTTGATAAAGAGAACATCTGTAATAAATAGATAAACTTGCTATTTACGTAAACATTGAGAAATTCTGCTTCTGCTAACATTGTATCAAAACATTATTTATATTACTTGAATATCCTCTAAGTTCCGTGGTAACTACTCAACACCATAATATTTAAATTGGAAATGTGGTATTGTATATCTTGTAATTTTTTTTTGGTTTCTTTTACCAAAGGTATTAAAGTTATATCTAATAAATAGGGAGTAATTCTGCAACTCTGACTTACAGCTATTTCGAGCACAAATTCTATTAATAATTTGCCATTAATTTCCAATTTCACTGTTCTTGCCTTATATGATATTGTTATTAAATGTACCTAGGTATATTTTTTAGGGAAATCCTAAGACTTCCAAAGCTAATCTACAGTTACAGTATCAAATGCTTGTGCTATATCGGTATTATATATCGTATAAATAATCCAATTGTCCACATTTAAAGCCATTTGTACTGTCCCTAAACTATCTTAATATTTTTGATACACTAGAACTTCCCGATACATCACTTTGACTCAAATGTAGAATTTTAGGTATTGAATTGGTTAATCTTCTTACTGTACACTTCTAAAGCAAGTTATAGTCTACATTTAGCAAATATATTAACCGAAAATTTAATTATTTATTTTTTCTTTTGGAATTAATGTTCCTATTGCCTCTACAAAATCTTGATCAATGTGCGTAAATCATGATATAGTTGAACTAGGTACGGTACTATTTCTTGTTGAAAACAAAGATACTAAGGAACCGTTAAACTATCCCATACCTGTTGTAATTCTATTACAAACTCTGATTACAATTTACACCCTCATACGGTTTACAGGACAGCTCCAAGTATCTTACATTCATCCTAACAAAATTAACTGGATTTTTAAATCTTCAGTCTTTGAAAGAGCGTATTAGAGAGATATATATTAACGCTTCCCATAGATTCATGTTACTTTTCTTATTTAAACTCAACGAGTGCTTAAACGTGTTGAATCAAAAACTGATACTCTTATATTTCAAAATGATTATCTCGAGTATCCGCAGGCACGAATCGAAACACACATGTTTATATTCGGATCCATGAATCTATGATTTTGCTCACATAGATCCAGATTCGAACCGGAGTCAAAACCTGATGATTTTAATATTCAGATGCAGGGATTCCGCCAGGATGTTTAGTTAGGGGTTGTAATGTCAAAATGAGGAGAGTGTAGGTGGATTTTACAAGGTTACCATCAATTTTTGACGGTAAAAATTTAAGTTTGGAAGTGCACTCGAGAATTGGGGGACACCCAGTATATGGGGATATATCAAAGTGACTATTCAGATCAATAATGCGATCATGCGATAATGTTCGCACAATTGGATCTCTGGATTCAACTCTCGATTCAAATGCGTAGATCAAGATAGGCTACACAGACTTAGAGTTAGTTATTTGATGCCTCGATTTTCTTTTATACTGTAGGTCTTACATAACTGAAAAATATACATGTTGCTAATAGTGGTACCTGGAGTTATTTGTTAAATAATTTAGGCATATTTACTTAGAAAGATAAACACAAATAGATATAATGCTAATGTTTTCCAATTCGGAAATTCGCATACGTAGTTCTTGCTGAAAGAAAGATCGAGCATATAGTAATGTAATATGTACGCTAAAATAGTCAAAATGGGTTCAGATTATGTGTAGATACATTCTTTTCATATTATAGTGTGACCTTTAGGTTAAACTTATATGCAGTATTTTAGTATTGATAAGGATAAAACGGTCTGAATGATTTACGCTAATTCCATTCATTCTCTTATATACGGTAAGCTACAGACTATCTATACTTACCTATAAAACCTTCCTTATAATGCATACTCGATGGTATAACAAGATCTTAACAAATATCCATACTTCGCCATTTGTTTGTTGATGCTAATGGCAAAGACAAATTTTGCGATGATCTACGTAGATAGTATGACCGATTACCGAAGTATAACACAAAACTTTTGTTGTAGATTTCAACGCAAAGGAGGGAGGGGTCAAACTTAAGGCTACTATAAGCAAATGAAGTCTTCACGAAGTCTGCAACAACATTGGAGAAAGACTGATAAATTTCGAGAGCTCGAAAAATAAAATTAGTAACGGGCACGTAGTTTGAACACAAGTATATACACACAAAAATACATGGATATCTCCGGATGACCAAATGCACAATCAGATCGATCACCTGTTAGTAGATAGTCGAAAACGTACCATAATAATGGACGTTAGGGGCTATAAAGGAGAGCAAGGTGACTCTGATCATCAGTTAGTTATCAAAAAGTAAGACTAAGTTGTGTGTCCTAAACAGATACTTTTACCGCCCATACAATTAATTTTTACCAAACAGATACAGAAAAGAATCAAAACAATTGTAATTGGATGTAAAACGATTCAATAATCTGAGCGTAAAAGCGTACTAACTCGAAATCTCAAATAGATTCTACATCATTGCCGATTACAATAATAATAATACATATGAAATTAATAATGAATTAATGTGAACAAGATGTAAGAAACAATTTGTGAAAGGTTGAAGGGTGCAGAGAAAGTGCATGTAAGTGACAGGAAGTGGCAGGAAAACAAACCTTTGTTTGATAAAGAAAGCCTTCAGCTTCATAAGGAACGTAAACTAACAAATAAGTGATGGCTAAGCCATGAAATAGACGCAAATGTAAACTACTGCAGAAAACTGAAACGTAACGCAACGTGCGGATTTAGAAACAAAAACGAAAATATGACACAGAAAATTCAGGATATAGCGGAACACGGTAAGACAAATATCGTTAGAGATCTGTACAGAGAGGTAAACTCGATAAGAAAATGTTGACATCGGAGGCTAGGGATGATTATAAACGAACATGGAGATTTTCAAGTGTGTTCGATTAAAATTCTCTATGTATGAAAGTTATTTTAACAAACTTCTTTATGTACACAATTTAGAACAAATAGATCAATTGGAGATGTACACCGCAGAACCTTGGATTCCGAAACTAGCGAAGTTGAGATAAAAAATTCAATAAAGGGTTTAAAAAAATATAAAATCAACAGAAACAGATAATATTCCAGCCGAATTAATTAAATCGGGAGGAACGGCACTAGCCGAGAAATTACATAAACTGACAAGAGGAAAGTAGGAGATTCCAAAGAAATCGAAAAATGAGTAAACATTCTGCTTTATTAAAGCAAAGAAGACAAATCTGATTGTTACAGTTTCAGAAAATTGTCGTTATTAATACGTTACAAGGTGTTGAGTAATAAATCCTTCTAACAAGAATAAGCGTATACGTAAATGAAATAATTAAAGATCACCAATGTGGATTTGTAAGAATTGAGTCTACGTTGGACTAGACTTTCGCTTTGAAACAAATATGATAGAAGAAATGGGAATACAATGGGACGATGGTTCCCCAATTCTTTATTTATTTTAACATAACATATGATTCTATCAAAAAGGAGAACTATATAATATTCTGGTACAATTTGGAATTCCAAAAAAGAAAAAAGAAACTTGTTCAGCTAGTAAGGATGAGGATAAGCAAAACATGAAAATATGAGAGATCACTTCTGACATTCGGAGAAATTAAAACAAGGTGATGTCTTGTCAGCACTACCTTTGCATTAGGCGGAGAAAAGGGCAGGAGGGAAAGAGGCCGTTGAAAAGACTATTATATATTTAGGATAGCAATAATAGGAGGATCCTTCGAAAGTTAGTAGTTCGTAATGGAAGCTTACATAATCTTGCTAACGACAAAATCAAGTTGCGAACGTTCGTTACTGCCGCGATGAAGTTGCGAGTTTCGTTGATTTTTTAAAGTTATTGTAAGTCCTTTAGGCAAGTATAGCTCAGGCCGTATGGATAATGATGGGATGAATTAGTGGAAGGAAGGAAGTAGGAGGAAACGGGAGCACCCCAAGAAAACCCACGCACACGTTGTTTGTCCACCACAAAGCCCACATGGCATGAGCAGGGATCGATCCGACGACCACTAGCACCAGAGATGAGTTGCGAGTTTCGTTATCCACAGAGTTAGCTAATCTACAATAGAGAATATATTGTCTTTCAAAGCAAGCTTTATAGTCAGAGAGGCTTTGTATTGTCACTGAACATTACGTTTCTGTTATCAGATTTTACCTACAGCACGATGGGTTGTTTATGGCGCCACCTTGTTGATTTACATTCTAAACATTAATTTATTGTTATAGAGTGTATTCGCATCTATTCTGTACATAGCTTCAAGACGCTTCTAATCAAACATGCCGACGGATGGATGATGCCAATATTACTCCCTTAGAAAAGCTGAAGTTAAATCAAACCCTAGTTAAACCTTCTTTGCATAAAGAATTATTATCACGATATGAATGATCAATGTTAAAATTGATTTTCTAAGGAAATGGACATAACACCTAGTGTTAATTTAGTTAAACATGAACCATCCCCTGTTTCATTGAAGTTTGAACTAGTGTTAAGAAAACCTTGTACTCGCAAAATGAAATATTAATTTTTTAAAGTGGTGTTCCTTTTATCACTTATCGCGTCAGAAGCATTTAATTTAAAATAATATTTAATGGTAAAGAGAATATTTTATTCCAGGTAAGGAGTTGTCCAGAAAGCAGGCAGCCATTAGTTTAAAATATTTATAATCTTCGCTGCTACAATCTTCATCTTTTAATTTTTCATTTTGCTTGTGCATTTTTTCTTACAGAAGTGAGACGGAATCACTACAGGATCATTCCATCTTAAGTGGTTCAGCCTGGCCGCTCGACATCTTTCAGAAAATTTTGTTTCTTAATATTTATATCATCCATATGTGAACAAAATCGGATATTCTTTCTTTTTTATCCCCATCAATTGATTAATAGGCCAATTTTGTATTGTGGTGCATGCCCAAGTTGGTGTTTGCACACCAAAAATGTAAAATTTACGGACTGGTTTAACATAGGACATTCAAAGAAAAATGATTTCCTCCTTTGAAGTATGCTTGATAATTTAATTACTCTGCATGAAAGCTTAAAAAAAAAGTGGTCAAAATTGCTTCGAAATATGATTGTTGGAATCGAACAAATTCAGGTTTTCAGGAAGCTGTTGCTCACGGACAGGGTTGAACTTCACAGTTTTTTTTTGTACTCTACTGCATATCAAAGTATATGGAAGGTATAAAGAAAATGAAGGATGGCATGCCCTTCCATATTATTTTTTTGTCACTTTTTAAAACTCATATTTGGACAATCACATTTGGATGCCATTTTGACCAATTCGGTTACGTATTTAACTTCTCATGCAAAGGACCAAAATGATGAAGACTTCAAAGGAGGAAATGACTTTTGTCAGAATGTTCTATGATAAACCAGTCCGTAGAGTATACATTTTTTGTAGACGTCTGGAAACAAATTTTGGCATGGGCCACAATACAAAAAAGATCGCCATTAATCGATCGCTGGGGACAAAAATTAAAGAATACCCGTTTTGCACTAACCACATATAGATGATACAGATATTATTTTTTAAAAAAACAAAGGCCAAGCGTCCAGACTGGAACACTTAAAATGGCATTTTGGAAATACATTTATGAAATAATCTCTGTTTTGATAGTTATTATGGTAAAAAAATGTCATGTAATATATTCCCACCTAATCTAGTTCCAGGTAGGATACCTCTTGAACACAAGGTCAGTTTCATGCAGAAAGTATAGTACATGAAGATGATTTACTAGCTTATTCTGTTAACTACGGACTTCTAATTAACACAACACTCTCACTAAACCTCTTAGATAATTACCACTTTAGACAGTGACCAACGAGTAACGTTTATAAAACTTTAATATATCAATCTGAAAATATATAGAGAAAGTTTTAACGAGTTTTCCCAACATTGAAAAGTTCTCGTTTTAACCATTAAGTGTTTCGTTTTACTGAACATTCTTTAATTTGCGGCAGCTGTGATTAAAATTGCCACAAGATTTAAGCAGTTAAAGTATCACTAAGCGCTCGTTTCAGTTCGAAAGAACTAATGTATTCCAGTAACTATTTCACATTTTTTTTTAAAAAAAATTGGATGTTGAAGAAAAATCCAGTTGCCAAGACCTTTGGTACTTGGTTACAAAGCAGCAGAGAGAGCAGTGATTTTTAATTGAGTGGGAATACTATCATCATAAACTTACGAGAAAATAGTTTAGCATGGTTACTCAGCCTCTCTCACTCTTTTCTTTTGTTGCCGGTTAGTGGTCCTTCAAGTATTACATAAACATTCAATAAGGAGAGCGGGTTCAAACTTTGGTTATGTATGCTGACAATACAGAGAGAGGGCCAGAGCCATGTTTACGAAAGACTCGCTTTAAAATATATTAGTGTAGATTTAGTGATTAAAACTAGTGAACTACGAATAGCAATAATAAGTTTGCGTAAACAAGCCTAACGTAAACATAAGGGGGGGGGGCGGTATTTGCTTAGTTTAGTTTACAGGGAGGATGGAGTTCAAATGACTAGAAATATGCTTATGAAAGTCCCCTTATTGAAATATCGTTGTTGGTAAATATGGAGGATATCACGTATCGTTAAACGTTTGGAATATTTTTCTCCTCTAAGCAAGAGTACACAAAATATTGAATTGGTGCCAATGAAGTGTTAGCTTTAATGCCTGGTGGAAAACGCACCTCAACAACACAACCCAGGATCAACTGAGGTTATGCGTCTAACATCACAAACTCTGTATACGTCCAGCAAACAGGCCAGGATACCCAGACAATCAGGAGGCAGTGTTGTTGAACTGGGTTGTATGAAAGTGCACTATAGAGACCACACAATTGCGAGGGATTTTCCCGTATATGAAATCAAGCTGGGGCATTCTGCACAGCAAGCTAAAAAAAAAAAAAAACTTTAACAGTGCATTTCAGACATGGCGAATGAATGTCCCATTATCCGTTGGTTTTCAAATTTCGTTCCAGATTACACACTATTCCAAGATAAACAACGTGGGCGCTGACCAACATCATGTTCGGATGAGCTGTTCAGGAACACCGCGGAAAGGGACCCTAGAAAATGTGTTCGTGCCATTGCAGACGAGTTACGCTTACACCATACCACGTTAAGCCGGAGACACCGTGCAATCGGAAAAGTTGGACTAATGGGTGCCATATGAGTTGAAATAGTCCAACAAGATACGTAATATATTGACCCTATATATATATTCTGATGACATAGGATCCTACGAATATGTTATTCATTGTACGGTACAAACAGAATTTCCTCTTCCAACGTTGGAAATATATTATTTATTTTTCAAAGTTGTTAAGATGACGATAATCTAAATTTATATTTGATCTTTTTTTACTTGATCCTAATTATTCTCAGGTAGCCTAATCTGCTTCAAGAATTCAAATTCTAGTTTTTTTATTTCGTTTCTTTGAAGATTGGGAATATTGCTTAACTTAATCATATATAAAGGGTGTTCGAAAACAGCACAGAGAAACCTATCTCACGAGATTCCTGACAAGAAAATAAGAAAAATAGTATATCGATTGTCGATGGGGCACAAATGCTTCGTTTCGACGATAGAGGCTGCCCAGAAGTATGGGAAAATTAATTCTTGAGCTATTATTATTATGTCAATATCATTATCCTTAACAGAGAATTTCTGGGAATCTCGTACTTCCTTTGCACGTTCATCGGGAAGTTTTAGAATGTGCAATTTTCGGTAGAGCAGGTTTTAAATTTTTGAGGATACCATGCCACCTTAGTCC
>JAGDQP010049024.1:0-14605 GCA_022664845.1 Lepisma saccharinum
GTCACCGCAAAGGAGAATTGTCTTTTGAGATCTACCGATGAAGTGTAGTAAGGCTTCAAGTTTATTTAAAAAGATTATCATATTGCCTGATGGAGGCCTATAAAAGCAAACAATGTAAACATCCAATTTGGTTAAATATACGGCCGCTAGTTCAATGTTTCTTTGGCGATTAAACTGGATTATTTGGAACCACCTGAAACAGTTCACTTACGGAGATCAAAATGAGGGACTATTTTATCCCAGGAGAATCTATGAACCATCTGTTACTATATCTGGATAAGATTTAGCGGTGTAAAGTTGTCAGCTCTACGACATCGCAGTGTAGGCATTGTCAAAGATGTCGCTCTCTATCTATCTTCGAACCTTGTCGATGTCATTCATCTTCAACCTCAGGGTGGTAATGGAGAATATGCTTATCTTAACCATGATACTTTTGTTCAAGGTTATCTTCCCATAGCCTTTGTAATTCCTCTACTAACTGCAAGGCAGCAGTACTGGTTTTGGTCTGCTCCAAAACATTTCCTGTATCCTCCATATCTTGTCGGCATTGCCCTATCCGCCACCTGGAGAGGTACTCATTTTACATATTGTACGTAAAATGTTAAGCAGTTTATGGTATATAAATATGACTTTCATTACTATGCAATACCAAAAAAAACGCAATATGGCATGAACCCGTGCAGTAAAGTATCCCTATTATTAAGAATTTCAAGAGGAGAATCACTTATGCAAAATCAACGGAGTATGCTTCGTAACTTTAAAACAGGATAAAATCAGCTATATCAATGTTGAAATGAAGCTAACATGCATGCGTTACTTCATAACCAATCTACGTAACATAAAAACACTAGTAAAATAGAAGTCTATCGGGAGTGGCGTGATAGCGTCGTGATTACCTAGACGGAAAACAAACATGTGAAGTTTCTAGATTCGAACCCCACTGGAGGAAGCTCAATTTTTCTACCATAGGCTTGATGTTGGCTCACCAACGTTCAAACAAGACCGGTTTGTAGCAAGTTTGGAGGGCAATATTTGTAGCAACTTTGTTACACGTAAGCTAGCAACTTTGCTACAAGGTTTCAACAAGTTTGCGAATTTGTAATGCCAAAAAATGAGAAAACTTGCTGCACGTTTATGTGTTATCTGGGCACTATACTAAATAATAGTGGAGTACTTGATCAAAGTCTGAAGTTAGACAAAAGAGGAACAGTTAAACTTGATCGTCCACTTCCAGTCTAATTCAATATGGATTAAACTTTCAGTCCTTAGATTTTCACGCTTGCCATCACTGTAGTATGTCCCGTTTTTTATTTATACATAAATCCTTGAGTTGTGAGTAACGACGGTGTTAGGGTAACGAATCCGAGATGGGTGGGTAAAATATTTGATTTCAAACGTCGGGGCTGCCGTAAGCTTATGGCAGGTATAAAATAAAGAATACTGATAAAACTGAGGCCTACAAGGGGCAACGGTTGATCCTGGGGCTTCATCTGCCTATAGCCCATCACCCCATTTAGCACCGTGCTTGGTTATTAGATGCTGAAATACGCATATAATAGCACTTCCTATATTAACCTATAAAATTTCCCGCTACCTATTTCGGTAATAAATATCGCTCTGCCTAAAATCAACTTCTAGATAGGTGTCTCTGTTCTATATCTATTATTTTTAGTTGTCCTTCCAAAAATTAGTAGAAAAGTAAGAATACCTATTACTATATACTAAATAATGATATAGAGTTATAGCGCTTACCTATTTTCGTCTGCGCTAGAATTAATGGGTTTTTGTTTAAGAACTAGTGATTTTGAACCCTACCGTTTGGTCGTTCTGGTTGCTACTACTGGAAAGATCCAGCGACTGAAAGTAGTCGCCAGAGCCATCTAACGGTGGGGTTCAAAATAACGTGTTCCATAGCGCAGACGAAAGTAGGTGGAAGCTTATTATTTAGTCTATGCTATTACCTTAGTATTACACTCGATCGCATCTATGTTTCAGTTTTCACAAACACAACAAAACTTCGCTCGTAATCGACTTCAATGAAAAACGATATATTTCTTGTATAATGCAGCTAAATTAAGATCTTCTCGCGACAAAGTACTAAAGCTATACAACTGTCTGGTAGTCTGGTGAACGCTTACTAAATCAATCCGGTCGAACCGTGCTGGAGAAGAAGCAAACAAGGGTGCTTGGCTGGCCAGTGGTGTGTGTGTGAAAGCACAAACAGATAACACAGTAACCTTCTAGGAAATTTTCCACACGTTTCAAATTGCAAATACCAAAACTTTATAGAAGCTAACAGCAAAGATGTTACGTGACATGCGATAACTGTTGGAAACCTTACATGTGAAACATGCTATAAAACTTTCAAGTCGTACTTGCTACAAACATGTCACATTAATTATGTCAACGCATTACCAACTGAGCCACAGCCCCTCAGTTGTAGTTTTCATATATTTGGAAAGGTTAAAGTAATCAATCAAGATTTCAAAACTAACTTAGTCTCAAACTTTTCGAAAACGGCGAAAATTTGGGTTTGTCTTAAAACTCGAAAGAGAAAAACTGTCTTCCATAATATGGTGTAAATTATGAATTCAACATCCAGTAGAATCCAATAGAATGACGCACTCAGCACGCCTTTCCTTTGTTCACGAGGAGTTACATGCTCTAACCACTCCAGAAGCATAGAATGTATATATACGTAAGTTATAGGACTACATAAAATAGTAGTATTGCCATTACAATGCCGTCCTTTGATCATTTATGACATACGATACGTCAAGCGGCAGGCAAACAAGATAAAAATGATGTACGTTTTTCATAACAAAATTGATACAACTTTGAAATAAGTTTGATTCGTTATGTTTTTTCGTGTAAGTTACAAATTTGATGTAAATTTTCCTGCATGATAAGAACAGGACAATTAAGAAACCATTGCATGAAACCATATGTTATGAAGCATTCACATTCCTCTCTTTCTTATAAAGTTTGAACAAGAGAGAATCGCAATTTGCTTCTTATGTATTTCTTATGGGAGTTATTTCTGTAGAACATTTCTCCACTCACCCATCCATTTCTACTGGCCCCATTTTCACGAATGTTTTTAATGTGTATATTTATGCCTAGATGTGTAGTGAAGCTTTCGCATATTTTCATCTGCATGTCGCCACGAAGTATCAGATGAAATTCTTTGAAAGATCGGGGTCAAGGTGCTGCTCAGTATGTGCGCGGTTAGTAAAACTTTGGTAAACTTTATTTTTAAATGGGCCAGTTTAGTAACTTTGGACTTCGGCCCGTCACGATTTGCCTTTAGCTGTTAAGTGTTAAAATCGACACCCATGCCCCAGCCGGGACTCGAACCCGGGACCGTTGAGTCGATAGCCTACCGCCGCAGACCGCTCTACCACTCGTCGGCATGTGCGTGGTTAGTGTACTAAGTTACACATCCTGTTAATACTCGTGGGATCCGGTGTTCAATTCTCGGTTAGGGTCAAGTTTTTCTGATGTGTTTTCAAAGCTTATTCTCCTCCTACTCATCTATCTTTCTTTAAAAAATATTTTCATAAAAGCTTTGTCCAGTCGCACATACATTTCTGCTGGTCGATATTTCTTTTTAAAATGTTCGTATTTATTAGTAGATATGTTAACGTGGGGAGTGATGTCGTGGGGCGAGTTGTTGTGGGGACTAGTTGTCGTGGGGTGAGATGTCGTGGGGCGAGTTGTCGTAGGGCTAGTTGTCGTGGGACGAGTTGTCGTGGGACGAGTTGTCGTAGGGACGAGTTTTCGTGGGACGAAATGTCGTAGGGACAAGTTGTCGTGGGGCGAGTTGTCGTAGGGACCAGTTGTTGTAGGGGCTAATTGTCGCAGAGGACGAATTGTCGTGGGGTGAATTGACCGGGTCGAGTTTTCGCGGGACCAGTTGTCGTGATCCCAATATATTTATAGCCATCACTATATGTTGCTACGTTTTGCATATCAGCTAAATCCATTTCCAGTAATTCATTTGGACCGCTTACATAATATTGTTTCCGTGGAAAATTTTTACGAATCGGTGCATGTAATGTATATATATATATCTTGTGAAGCTAACCAGTTTTTCATTTCCTTTCTTTGTAAACCTGTCTTTCGTTGTAATTTAGAAATACTTCCGAGGGATGTTGGATCTGAATATGTATAATACAACTTTGAAATTGACATACTTAAAACTTCTAGTGTTTATAGTTTTTAAAAATATTTTTCAAATTATTATTCTTACGTTTAATAATTTTTTCTTTAGAGACAAAATTTTTCTCCTCTGCTTCTTTTACTTTTGAGAAATGAAAGGAACAATACTACTAACCGCACCAGCACCAAACTGAAAGTTGATTAATTAATTAGGAACATTAATATCTCGAAGAAATGACTTAAGCACATCAAGTCCTTGACATACGTTTTCGAATAAGGTCGTATATAAGATCTATAATATTTGATCCTGGGAGTACGTTATTATCAATGCTTACTGCACCTGCTGATCCAGAGTGATACGATTTGAACTGACCAATAGATTTAATTATGTTGATAATTTTCTCACTAACGTTTTGGGCATTGATTTTAAAATAAATGAAAACAAAGGTAGCGTTTAGTACTAGTTCCTTCATGATCAAAAAGGGGTATTACGATAAGCTTTTGAGCTGACGGAGAATAAATCGGTGTAGCGCTTGCTGGTATAATTTCCATTTTTGTTCTATCGAGAGATCAGTTCGATTTAAAATATCGGACACTTCTTGATCTAAACGTTCTTGATCAGAAACGCTTTATTTTATTGAAGAAACAAGTTGACTTGAACCATCTTCAGGTATGAGTATCATTTTTTGAAACTGTGAGTGAGACATTTTAACTTCTAAATGAACTTCCAGCCACAGCACTTAAAATAGGTCCTACTAATAAAGGTAATAATGCTCCATTCTTTTGCATTAATAGTTTACGTTTACTTTTTATACTTGAACGCTTAAAGGAGAGAGCACATAATGTCTTTTTATGACGACATAGTTTTTTTCTGATGATGAGAAAGTTTTATGTTACCCTTTAAAAGGTTTTTACCAAGTTGAGCAACACTGCGTATTAAGTTACCAGATGCATGTTGAAGTAATATTTCACGTTTTCCCCCTTACACTTGCAAAGAGCACGGAGCTCATTGTAATGATATTTTAAGTTTAACATCCTAATAACAATCAGAGAGAAATTGAGGTATTCGCATGCTTTTCATGTGTTTACACATACATAGTTTCACCTAGAAAAATATTTGTTCTAATTCGCAAAGCCTCATGGATCTTTTGTGTTAAATAAAAAAGTAAATACGAATGCTTTTTAGCAGTAGCATTCTCAAAAGCTTCTACAACACCCTTGCTATGATGAGGCATCATTTGACGTGCTAAATACTGAATTTGTAATTTATCTCGTGGATTTTTAAAAAAATACTATATAGTTACTGTTTAAAGAAATGTCTCGAGATAGTTTACACTTAGGAAATCAGTTTTGAACTATAAAGATAACTGATCAGTTTTTATGAAGAGCATATTTCGTAAACAAATTAGTAACATCTCCATTAAATCGTCTAAAATAGTTATAGTGTTGGACTGTTTTAAAATTATTCATATCTGGCATTCCTTTAACAAAACGAATATTAGAAAGGGATGTTGGAAGATTTGGTACTATCGCACCATAGCACCAAACAATTTATTTGAAGTGGGTACTAAATATATTATCAATATTGTAGCAATTTTCTGACAAAAGTATCCTTCAAAGGGATGGTCCGCTGATCATCATAAAACAAAGGTGATTATAGGGCAACATCTTGATACGAAATGAAACAATTATTTGAGAACATTTCCTGTTATATCATCCTGAGGGGAACACACGCACACACTCACTTACATGAAAAAGGAGTCAACCATTACGTTATCCGTCGTTTAAAGCCGTAAGGTAGTGTGTCAAAACCATCCCTGTTATTTACATCTTTAACTTCCTCTTATTGTTTACTATTTTATGCGTCTTGTGTTCACATCTTTTAATTTTTTTTACCCAGGTAAAATTCTGAGCGTATTTGGGTTACTTACAATTTTCTTTTAATATTTTTCCTTTACTAAACTATAAAAATGATCATAATCAATAATTTTTCGCTCCCGTTCATACTCCTAATCTTACAAATATGACTAAACATTTCTTCATCATCCCTCAATTTCTTTTCCTTAATACTTAATTATAGTTTAGCCACGAAATTCCGAATCTCCCACCCTACTTCGGTCTCATCGGTTAACTTATCTAAATAGTTCGCAGTAGGCAACCTGAGTAGTTGAGTCCATTTTTGCGCATACGTGATAGAGCCAGTGTCACCCTATAGTACACATTCAATTCCAACAGCGTCCAATAATTCACATAATCCAAGTCTGACCCAGTATGATATAAAAGCAGATAAAATGATATTAGAGAAGGGATAAGGCTATTTATATTTTGAGAGTCTTTATATGTTACTACAAGTTTACTTTGCCCAATAGGAACAACGGATTGAACTTGTAAATGTGGAGATCTAATGATTTCGAAAAATGAGTGAGCATCAGATGCAACCCTGGTCTGAGGTAAATCTGTTCTATGGTCCCAAACAGAGAATTAAAAAAAATAGTTTAGCGATATATCTTAGGCAAGCGTTGTAACTAATTTTATCATACTTGAGCGTTATTCCTTCATGTTCAGCATAATCTGGTATGTAAGACTCTTTTTGCTCCTCATTCTTACATTCAGATGGAAAGCCACTAGCTTCTTGCTTCATTTTCAGGAAATTATTTACATGGTCCTTGAAAACTCTCTGTCAGTTAAAACTCCCACATTTCATACGTTTTAAGGACATTATAGTCATTTTAATAGCTATATGTAATTCGGGAGTGCAACATGTCCCGATGCAGCTCCGTTGTTACTGATCATGATTACATACCCCTTTCTCGATTGCTTCCATACAAAGCCTAAAAAGTCAAAACACCAGACGATTGTTTGCATTGTATGGAAGGATCGACATGTCTAAATTCTGTGGAGCTAAAACCTTACAGAATGCAACACAATGGATATCCTTTGGCTTATGAATATTTTTACTCTGTGAATAAGAGGCTTCTCAGTAGGAAGAGACTTCCTCGACATTACCCATGAATATGGAGAATTGACATCTACGTACCGGATGTACTCATCATCTTTGCATTCATACAATGCGCGAAAATATTCAGTTCTCTATTCCTTAAACATTACTTAGTAATAAGTAAACCTGCAATTTCCCCACTTTACGTTTTACTGAAATCCTGAATGTGAGGAGAATTTCGTACTTGCTCATTCCATTCTCATTCCCAGATTTCAATAACTTTTAAACCACAATTTTCTAAATATTGTTTCGAATCTTTGTTGCCTCACACCTTTTTTGCAACGTCAGTCGTTGTTCGTAATGCAAAGGATAATGACGAAGCTATTGAATTCAAGTATGACCATCCCAATAGCATCCATAGTTCTCATAGGTTGTACTATTTCTCTCGCCATAACCATTCAATTTGTATATACCAAATGGTACTTCGCTCCCATTATAAACAGATTGAATACTAACATTTGGATCAAGAGACTCCCAATACTTCATCCACTCTAAAGACTCTTTAGACTGAAATGATTACCGTATTGGAACCCCGTTGGAGGAATGAGAGGAATGGTATTCTCTGGTAGGTATAAAGACCTGAAACATTGCATTGCTCACCTTCAATAGTACAGCTCTCGAAAAAACATTGAAAAACACCTGTTTTCTCTTCAATAAAATTCGAAAACTTTATCACAGCTAGTGTGGGAAGGCATACATCGTTCTTGAAATACTCGAGCATTTCTTTCTGCATGTTGAACATCGAATCTATCACTGCAGTGTACCACTGAAGAAGAGCATCTCCTTCTTCCTTGGATTTGGAATCCAGGTAATAAAAATCGATTATAGGCCATAGTCCTACATGATTCTCGTTTCCTCTCGTATTAAACAAAAAGCGGAAGTCACCATTCTTAAGACCTTCTTGTAATCCCATGGTTTTCGAGTAATTTTGATAACTTTTTCCCTAAAAGCAAAAAGCTGTTCCTAAAAGAAATATTCCCGACCAATAATTCTATAATCTTTTGTCCTTTTGCAATAATATTAGGGGAATAGTGCTGTTAGGGGAATCAATAGCTACTAGTAAAATATCAAATCGAGAACTATTGTGTGCAATTCCCACCTCTCTCTCGAACTTCGGACCTTGACTAAGGACATGGATGATAAATGGTTGCAAGACCATAAATAACAAAGTCTCTAACATCTTGTTCATTACTACATACAAAACTTCCTTGTCCTTGCATTCGTGACAGCGGTGAGAAGCACAAATTAAATTTTGCACGATGCTCAGTTTCTCAATTTACATTCTTTTCAAGTAGCTGGATTTCTACATCTAAAACAACGTACAAGAAGTTTTTAATAGGCTTCTTCTGTAACTTAACGAAGCAGAAGTGCGTAGGTTGAACATACGTCAGACATATATTACAATAACTTTCCCCACAAACATGTTCATTTTTCGACGGCGTGAATTAATTTTAACTCCACACTTGTGACAAAGCTTCACGTAATAACATAGATGCCTACCATTCTCTTCCATACTATGAGTGTGATAGCATGAAAGAGTAGAACATGTTCTCAAGCAATCCTTACATTGAATTTTGCTCTCTTCATCATCATCTCTAAGGATATGTCTGTTGTCATTTGACTATAGTACTTGAGTATAGGCTTTCAAGCTAGGTAGAAGTGTGAATAAATGCTCCGTGATTCGAGTGTTTTTTTCAAGAGGAGAAACGGGCCAAAAAAGTAAGTAGATATTTTTGTTCATGAACATAAGTGAAACGTTACCTGAAGGTGTGGACTTCGTATTCTTTTTTTGGAGGAGATATCAGGAACAGAAATTTCCCATGATAATTATATGGGAATAAAGAAAAGTCATCCACGTTGGCTCTGAGATCTCCACATCACCAGAGTGTCTTTGACCGTGGACATCCGGCGTCCTTGAAAGAACTAACAATTGCCAGGCAAAATTATTCTAAGTCCCGGTTCCTCCCCAATTATAAAAGAGTATACTAAGTTCTTTGTGTAGTGCCTATGTAAGTAACATGGAGGGCTAAGAGTTCTGTGCCTTCTGGGCCGCTGGTGATGGGTTAATGATATATTGGGGGCCGTTGACCTCATATATGGGACTTATTGACCCTTGGGAATGTTTTCTACATAGAGTTCGGTCCCGAACGTTTGGGATGGACCCTTTGGGGTATTGACCCCCCGCCCGAAAAGTGTAAAATAAAAAGCTTTCTCGATTACCCATTTCTTACCATTTTTTCCTTTTTCTCTTTTTCTCTTTCCCCCACACTCCCGTTTTCCAGGGACTCTGTGGCCTTCTGAGTGTCGTGTGCCTTGAACCGCGGTTCCTGGGGGCACCCGATTTCTTCCATAAATGGTAAACACAATCCTTTTTTTGTGTTCTTGTGTATTATGTACTTTTTACAACTGTGCGACACCGAAATCGAAAATGGCGAAAAACTTCGACCTGTCGGACGTCACCAAATCGGGTCTGGAAAAATTTGAGGCTGAATGGCTAAGCCCAGCGCCGGACACTCGTGAGTACCCGAACAACTCTTTCTACCTTAGATTTCAAAGCAAAGTAGAGGGAAAGGAAATAAATGTTACCGACCATCGATCCAATAAAAAGAACTAAAACAGGGCGTAATCGACGTAGTGTATGCAGAATGGGAGAAAATACACAGGGACAAAGATGGAACACCAAGGTCTCTGAGGAACGTGAGAAAAGGACCCACTGACCGGAAAGCGGAAAAAAGCATGTCAAGAGCAGGAACAGCGAATCCAGTATGCTAGGATACAACCAAGAGGAAGAGAACACCGGAAGAAAAGGAGGAGATGAAGAAAAGAAGAAAGGAAGAAAACAAAATGGAGGACCTCAAGACCCGACAGGCAATTTTAGAGGGTAGAATACTCGAGCTAGAAAGAAACGATGCTAAACTTGATAAGGAAAACGAAAGGCTAAGGAATTTTGAAATCAAGCTAGTCCAACTCCAGGCCAAACAAGAAGAGAGGGAGCATAAGCTAGACAATCAAGAGAGAAATATCAACGAATGAAGAGAAGATACGATCCAAAGTAGTCTTCACCTAAAGGAATTGGAGATCATAAATGGACAACTAGAGACGAGAAAAATTGAAATCGAGGAGTAAAAGCGACAACTGGAAGAAGAAATTAAGAAACTCTGCACGGAGAATGGTAGCTTCAATGCAACTAAAGGACTAAGCGTGGCAACAATACTGACAGTGAGTTTTGCAGAAATGTTAGAAGGGGAAGGGGCTAACAAAATTCAGGAAAACACGCTTCTTGATCAAACAAAAGAAACTCCAGGCCAACCATTGTCATTAAACCGAAGGAGGGGGAAAGCCTCAAGGATGCAAGAATGAGGTTAGGCAAGACCGGATCTACTTTCAAATTATTCAAGAAACGACAGCGCTCATCCTGCAGATGGCGACAGCTCAGGACGAGGAGAAGATTAGGCAGCACCCAGGAATGATCCAAAACTTCGATCTAACCAATAAGAGCAATAAGCGGAACCCGTTAATGATAATGTATAACATACCATCCGAACTCAAGAAGAACGAGGCAATAGAGGAATTCATAGAAAGAAATCTTCCAGAGCTGAATGACGAACAGAAGCAGCTCATAAGACCAAGATTTAAAACGAGTCCCAAGAATCAAGATAGATATCATCTTGTGTTTGACGTACCCAAATATGTAAGGGGAACCAATTTAAGAAATCTGCCAATGTTAAGGTTTTTCTTGTGGTAACAACTTACCTGAATTGTCATGATTACTGTCACATAGCAGTACACTGCAGAAATGACGCGCGTTGTGGCTGCTCTTGCGAAAAAGCCACAAATAGGCGGAGTGCAAAGATAAGGATAAGAATATATGCATTCGCTGCAATTCGAGGAAAAACTGTGTGGGGCCAAAGCCCAACAAGAATGCCCACAGTAGGAGTACAAACGAGTCATAGAACGTTTCGATTATGGATTGTAATCCAGGTCAAGTCGAGACAAAAGCATCACAAACCTCAAAAAATAAGTACCAACCATGCAGGAAAAAGAGAAGCCTAGAAAGGCTTTTGGAATTTAACAATAAAAGAAGGTAGAAAACTTTAGTAATTTGGTAACAGAAAACAACATAAAATTAACGGAAGAATTCCTCGTAATAAAGCATGGGCCAGGAAGACCAAAAAGTACTCCATTATATTAATCCCAATCTGGTCACCTTTCCCAGGGGTTTCGCCCAGACGGTGGCTCAGTCACACTATGAATACAATCTATGAATACAATGGAATATTATGATATCAAACTAGAAGACAATAAGAGATTAGAAATCTAACTATCACAAAATAGGTACAACTGCAAAATTATTAACATAAAGCCATCCGGAGACACCTTCTAAGAAGACCTAGAACTAACGCTAGACATACTCTCGGCAGTTAAACATGACAAAAAAGTAAAAATAGTTATACCAGCCATAGGTATGGAGCTCTGGAGGGCGGATCATCACGACGTTCTGCTGGCTTTGAAGAAATGGGAACATGACATCGAGGGGTGTCGGTCTTGAAATGATAGTTCAGGACAGACTCCTTTATGAGAATATTATGAGGACTTCGAACACACTAGAAACAAAAGAGAGAGAACGGATGCTGGGGACGAGGCTCTTGAAAGCCCGGAAGATAAAGACGAAAGGCAAGAAGGATAAACACGAAAATGACGTTATAGCTAAGAGACAAGTAACGGAGAATAGAAAGGAAGAAGAAGTGAGGAAGAAAAGAAAATAATGTAAATCTTGGATCCTTATACTACACTAGAAGAAACATTGTTAAAATAGGAGTTCCGAGGTAAATGAAGGAGAGATGGAGGATATGGAAATACCTACCATGGAAGATATGGAGGGAGAGCTGGCGGAAGAAGAAGGAAGAACCACAAACTTTAATCCAAACGAATTCTATGCAGGTCTTAATAAAGATATATCCTGTCCCGATTGCCCGCAGGGATCCGTACTCGTTCCAATAATATGGCACATAATATTTCAGCCATGTCTGGAACTACTGGACGGATTGGAACAATTGGAAATTGTTGTGGGATAAGCGGACGATCTGGCGGTGCTAATAAAAAGAAATAGCAGGAATGAAATACAAGATAAAGCTAACCAAATTATAGGAAGAATGACACCATGGTGCAAGAACAACAAACTCACAATATCGGCGGAAAAGACCAAGTGTGTCTTTTTTAAAGGCAACTTAAATTTCAATATTGGACCACTCATAAAAATTAATGAAAAATCAATTTAAAGAGAAAAAGAATTTATATATCTTTGCGTAATTCTAGATGAAAAGCTACATTTTAAGACAGACGTAACCGCAGCAAAGAACAAGGCCATCAAAATATCGCATAAAATAGTTAACATTAAAACCAATGATTACAGAATACCTCTGAAAGTAATAAAGCTGTACCATGGTGTCATAATCAGGTCTGTAGTCGGATACGTCGGATGGACGACGTAAGACAACGCCAGATTATAAATATATCTCAACGACATATATTCTCCGTCTTACTGGAGCCTACAGAACCACTCCGTTGGAGGCACTCCAGGTGGTGACCGCGACCATGCGCATTCACCTCCAAGTTAAAAGAATGAGAGCGTGAATGTAAATGTAAATTCATGTGAATGTAATGAATGTAAATGTCGTGAATTCTGAAGAAGTCATGAATGTAAATGTAGCGCCATAACACTCAACGAACTGTATGGTTGGTCAGTATGTAGAGCTAGACTTGTCAGCCTATTTCCTAGTAATGTAGAGAAATGGTGCTCTGTACTGTAGAGCTAGTAAGCGTCATTGTACTCTCTATATCTCTTCTGTGTACGTCCCTGAGTCTCTTCTTGTATATATAAAACACAGTTTTCCTCTTTTAAGAAGATGAGGAGCTTAAGCAACTACGTGGGTCAGCACGTTTCCAGGGGAGGTGATGGCCCATGCAGTTTGAAGCTCTTGTTTTTCCACTCATACAGTTCGGAAATGTTTCTGCGCTATAAACATAATAAAACAACTGACATCAACAATAGTTTACATAATTGACAAGTTACATATAACTTGTTAAATATGATTGTTCATACGTATGCATCTTCCGCATTTCATACAGTATATACAATTATTTGTTAATCGTTACCATGTAATAACAACATACGATATTGAAAATTCAACTGGAAGCCGTTTTGTTTTTCATATAAATGCCACTATATAAAACTCAGATACGGTCCTGGGTTCGACCGGTATCCCTTAAAATTGGACCAAGCACATTTTCTTACCGTGGGGCCAACCAATTTTTTACCGTTGGATCAACCATATTTTTAATAAAAATTTTACTGTTGGGCCAACCACATTTTTTATAAAAATCTCACTATTGGGAAATGCACATTTTTTAAAAATATCCATCATAAAAGAACCCTCCTTTATCAAAAATGTATTTACCTTAAATCTAATGTTTCCGTTTGCCAGCAAAATTTGTAGACACTAATATACGAACTGTCTCGTTGAAAGGGTCAAATTTGAAATCTGAAAAGAAAAAATAAGTAATTTTTATTCCTCCCTTCACATTTTAACTTCACACACATCCTACATTTTAAATCCATAATACTAACAATCATTCTTTGCACCACATTTTTGTGAAAAAAGGGATATCCCACTAATATACTCTGGATACCCTAACGATAAAGTATTAATAGTTTAACGTTTACTCTTCACATTTAATTTGATAAAATAAATCATATTAAATTTAATTCAACTTTCGCTCAGCTAGAAGAAGAAGGACCAGAACACACTGTATTCTTCATTTTCTTTTTTTCAAAACCTGAAAAATAAAAAAGGTTATTTAATCATCATTACTATTATTTAAAAAAAAACAGTTTAATTGCTTATGCTAAAATCATAAAAAATAATTTTCAGTCTGGGTCATACATAGGTATAAATAAAACAAGTACTACTGAGAAACAGTACAAAAGTTTGAGAGAAAAGCTTGTCATCAACTATACCTCCAATCTTCCCGTGCTGCCTAAAAACTATCTGAAGGTTACACTCTACCTCCGACCTCTCCCTTTAATTTGTCCAAACCATGAGAATGCTTCACTCTAATCGTATACAAGCGAGTTTGAAAATGTATTCTACCATATGTATCAATTGGCTATTTAACCACATCTCAAGGCAAGCGTGTTTGATAATATATGTGTCCTAAGACGACTTTCAATATGCAAGCTTGTTTGAAAATGACTCCTACCACACAGACTAGGAAACTTGCTTATCCTGTTTGTACGAGTATTGTCTGTAAAGAAAGCATCTAGAGATTTTCATAGAGTAAAGAATCTGCGTGTTACATGGAACAATTGTTTTCACTTGACTATTCAGCTATAGAGATGGCAATGCAAGCTTTCATGAAAATTGGGCTTAGGGTTACACTATTTTA
>JAGDQP010049025.1:0-14605 GCA_022664845.1 Lepisma saccharinum
ATCGTAGACAAAGATAATGAAAATATTGGGGTTGTGCAATGCCTGTAATAATAGAGTGTGGAAAGTATTTAAAAAACTTAAAATGCATTGTGTGCGTAGTGCACTAATTTGCAGAGTAAGGTTCATGAACGAACAAGTGACGTGAGTTTCACAATTCTGAATCACAGTTGCACTATGTGCACCCCCGAAAACTCGTACAGGGAAGAGTAGGTATTTATTACTGATTGTTGGTTAAGTTAGAATGCCTAGGTGGTTTTTCATTATAGAGTAGCAAACAAATTTACTACTTGCACAACGTGACAAACAACTAGCTATTTGAAAAATTTGCGTAGTATTTTTTTAATTTGATATTGCTTTTAGGGATTTCATTCTCAGCCTGGGAGGTGTTTGCAAGGTATTCAGCCAGAGCCTGTCTGTAGGTACCATCCCGGCGTTTGCCTTCTGTGACTGACGGGAAACATCTGGAAAAACTTCATCATGCAGTAGGATGATTGGCCGGTGGGCGCAAACCGAATACGGATTGTATGATGGTTAGTAATAATAACATTGCGGGATATTTCGAACTTAGCAAATTTCTAACCGGCTACCTACACACTGACATTTACAACCTTCTTGTTCATCGGGAGTCATAAACGAAACGTTCTTCGTGCATTAGCTTAGGGTGGACCAGTTATCTACACTCTTGCTGTGCAGGTGCATGTTAAATGACTACCAAGTATTAAATTTTCCTTTCCAATCATCTTCCCTGAAGTTTCCATCACCTACTGAAATATCAATCTATCATCATCCATTCAGCCTGAGCCAAAGATACCTAACCACCTTAAACTAAAAGCACATTCAGAATGGATTCAGCAATTCAGCAAACTTGTACATTCACCTTAAAAAATGCTGGAAGTGGTAGGTGTACTGTCCTTTCCGTGTAGGTTGCAACAACAAAATTTTCTCGCTTTTACTTGAAGTTATTTCCACAAAGGCATAAGGAAATGACAGTTACAGCTTAGCGCGCTCACTTACGTGAAATTAATAAATGCACAATATCCTAGCTATCATAAAACATCTGCATGAACTTAACAATATGAACAAACATATGCTAAACTCTAAACTATGCGCAGTAACTCAATTATGTACTTTCGAAGTAATTGTGCAATAACCGTCTAGTACAAACAGGCAGTAAACAGTTGCCAAACGTGAAGCGTGTTCGAGTGAAACAATAGACTGTTTGCGAGCGTTACATTTTACCTCAGGATATTATTAGGATATCGCAATACGACCACATTCGGTACCCTCCTGCCAGGTTATCCGCAGAATATCTCTCTACTCACAAAGCCGGAATTATCGAGGTAGGATTTCCTACGGATATCCTGGGTTTGTCCCAATATCCCGTGCGACATTGTGACATCAATGGGACCTGATCTGAAAGTCCCATGGATGTCGGAAGTTATTAGGATACCTTACAATTTACAGTCCTTTAGTCTTATTTTAACCTTGAATTACCTTCTTTTTAGTTTAGGTTTTCTGTTTTCAATTTGTATTTGTCTGTTTTTATTTTCTCACTGAGTTCCACAACAGATATTCCTATTATAGTTTGTTTTAATTATTTATATTCATTACTACATTTATTTTACACTTAAGTTATATTTAGTTATATATGATACCTTCGGGAATGGCGTTAGCTATAGTGCTGTTATCGCACATAAAATTCATTTTATCATTTATATAGGATACCGATACATTTTTGCTTTTACTCACACGGACACGCATTTAAGGGCTGATTTTCATGAAAGCTTGTGTTTCTTGTGATTTTGGTTTAAAGCCAATTGAAACACGTTTTACACGTAATAAAACACGTGTTTCAATTGGCAATTTATCCTAGTCGCAAGCAACGCAAGCGTTCAGGAAATCAGCCTTAACACGTAACACGGGATTTAGTCGGACGAGACACGAGACAAAAGACAGATCCATACCCACGCTCACCACGATGTCGGTATTAGTTTATTCCCCGAATTTCCTGGGGAGAATCAACAACCATGTATTCCTTGAGTGTTCACCATTAACGTTTTTACATTTATACTTTCACGTTAATATTACGATTAAACTTTCCCTTGCTATCTTAGTATAGACTTTTTCTTATGGAATCTGGAGATTTTTCCTGTTAGTTTGTAGAATATTTCCCGATGCCAATTATTTCGCAGGGCATAAAATATATTTTTATTTTTTGTATTCACTCCGCTCTGTTGTACTGATTTCCTCCGTTTTCCTACACTCGAGAACTTTGTGCTCTGACATTGCCACTCGTAGCAATATGTACATAAGTTCGACTCCACAAGGCCCATAAGATGAAGTTTGTCTCTGTAGAAACCGTGCCACTAAGTAACTGTTAGCTCTCCTGTAATGCTTCCAGATGAGCGTTACCCGGGGTCAGTGTACACTCAGAACAGGGTCTAAGATATGTAGGTGAGGAAGCGAGAGCATTCAACAATATAAAGTTTATGTTCCCATAACGCACGTACTTTCAACTGTGACTTATCTTACACCGTGACTTAGAGCAACCACGGCGTCATTCGCTCGATGCATGGAGCAGTTAAGAAAAACGAAAGGAAACTTGCCACTATCGAGAGAGGTTCACTCGCAAGATTTTTCTTCAGCTCGACGCACAGGGCTGGGCAGTCATTTTGGCAACTTCCGAAGCACATTTGGAAACACTTCCGGTAAGACACAGAACTATTACCTAAACAGAGCTTTTGAGTAAACAGTACTTTTGCGTATGCCCACCGCTAACACGGGACTAACGCGTCCCAGCTCCCTTCGGACGCACCCTCCCCCCCTTACACACCTCTCGCTATCGCTCGGTGTGCATCCTGCCCTGGTGAGTTTATATACATCCTAGTTTTTAGTGGCCTTTTCTAAATTGTATATCACAACTTTTTGACTAAATTTCCTTTTGTGTATTTACATATAAAACGAAAAAAATTGTAATTTTCTTGAACAGAAAAAAAGGTAAAAGCCGATACCAAGGTTTGAAGCCGGGACCTTTGAATCAGCTTTCCTACGTCTTGACCACAAGACCAAACTGTAGCTGCCGGGTTGAGTGCTTCTCTCTGTTACTTATCGTTCAAGATAAGAGAGAGTGGGCTATTCCTACCGGAAGTGTTTCCAAGTGAGCTGCAATATGGCTGCCCAGCCCTGCGGGAAGAGCTGATTAAAAAACTCTCGCAGGGGCACACTCAAAAACAGTGAGCACGTTTTAATTCCCATATTCCATTGCGTTGATAACTTAAGTGCGGGAAACATTAATCCAAAGATCTATGTATGACTCGGCGAGCGTTTGACAGGGAAATCTGAGAGACAGTAGCACTCCTAGTGTCAGGGAACAGTAACACTAAACAAAATCGATATTCAGTACTTCGCGCCGACATTGTAAGTTGAATATAGGAATTCAATTTTGTTCACTTGTTTGGAATGCACCCCTCTGCGTGGCTGCTAATTGCCCAGTCGTGAAAGGCACTGCTATAGCATGATTTGACCTGATTGGTTGCGGTGTCCCTAGCTAGCTGGCGATCTCCAATCCTAGTATACAGACTGATTTCTCTAAACGGATACTCTTTGCTTCACTCGACAGTATCTCCCACTGCCAGCTCTTTACCTGGCCACGGCGCGAAATTATAAAGTCACTGTACTAGTCCGAGCAACCGCCATGTTTGGTAAGTCTTGTTAAACGTGAACATGGTGAATTCGGAAAATGTCGAAAATAGCTTTAATAAATATTTATCATGTGATTTGAAACTGGCGTTGACGTGTTTGTGTGTATATTTATCTGTATATTTAAAGATGTTGACTTACAAATTAAAATAAGTTTGTTTTTATTGTACCATCATTTTTGTTTGATTTTTGGGTGTTGTGGATATCGTTAGGGTTGATTGCTATGACAAAATTGGATTTTAACATAATTATTAACTTAATTTTAAATTATTCTTAATAAAATTGGATTTTTGTAATTTAAAGTGATTTTAATGTAAAACCGACATAAGTTTATTCCTCGCATTGCCACGATAAATCACCTTGGAAGGATCTAACTTCGCTGCAACTTACTTGCAGAACCAAGGACAAGTTAAGATTAAAACAAGAGTTATATTTAAGGAGATGTAATTTAAGAACTAGGCAAGTACTGTACGTTTAAATGCTATAGGCAAGGGTGGACATTTATTTTGCATTTTTTTTTTTGTGAGAAAAGTTGCGAAATGATGATCCAGTGCGAAATTAACACATTATATATATGTAGAGTACAAGGATGTTCTAGTAAAAATGTTCTATGAAGGGCATCTCCTTAAGTATTTCCAAAACAAGCCCTCGCATTTCTTGCTATAATGCCTAAAGCTCATAGCATGGAAGTATCGTAATTCTTATTATTAGCTACATTTGCTGTCATGGTTCTAGAACACTGGCCCGCCACTGTGAAATCACGACAGTAGCGGTTAGAAAAATGTCATTTCTATTTCAGTTAACATGATATAATTGCCGGGTATACTGTACTTCTTGGTATGGATGGTATCGAGACGAGACGAGACGAGACTGGCATCAGTCTCGTTCTCATCTCGATTTTTAGGAAAGTCTTGGTCTAGTCTCGATCTGAAAATTCTGGTCTTGGTCTAGTCTCGATCTGAAAATTCTGGTCTTGGTCTCGGTCTCGAGTCTCGAAACGTTAGTCTCGGTCTCGAAAGACGATAGACTTTAAAAAGTTGGCGTGCCTTGGCTTATTTGAAATGGGTTTACAGGCTTTCCGATCTCACAGTACAAGAACAAGAATATTAATATGATATTATCATAGTTTGTTACATTGTTAATTTGGGGTTTAGATGAGAAATAATATTCTGAAATATAGATAAAAACATTAATATTTTAAAGTAATATAAAGCTTTATTTACGGTATATAGAGTATCAATAAGTGAGACACATGAAAATATTATTAAGAAACGGATCCATGTTGTACAACAAATTGCGAAATTGGTATACTTAACATTTAAGTTTTGCTATTTCTAAATTATATTTAAATTGACTGAATAACTGTTACGTTAAAAATGAAAAATTTACATTTTAGTCGAAATTTTCTAACAAATTTGTAGAAATAAATTAACGTACGCTGTTAAAGATTTTCCGAAACATTCCTGAGAAAAAGTAGGCAACCATAGCTACCTGGAAATTTTCAGTAATTTAGCTAGTAAAAGGCATCCATCATACAGTTCTCAGGAATTTTGGGAACAAAAGAAAAATGTCTAAAAGAGATCTGAACACAGATTCATTAGTCAAAAATCCAGCGTCGTATTGACTGCTCTAAATTTCCAGTTAAAATAAAACAGTATAAAATGTTAGAATAATGTTGGCTGAATCTCAAAGATATAAACTAAGTTGATCCCACGAGTTACGCCACATTTTAGCCATTTATGTAATTGTCAATTAGTGTTCACAATTCTCATTCACTCAAAATATTTCCCATTTCTACGAAAATAAGAACAAACAAAATGGCAGCAGCAAACTCTTGATCAACATTGCATGCACAGCTCAGGTAAGAAACAGTTTTCTCATTCTGCGTATGTGCAGAGCTGAAAACAAAAAATATTCAGATAATCCATACAAAAAGTCTCTGAGTTTTCCTCCATTACAGTGAAACAACATGAAATACTAAAAATTCAAAGAAAATTCACTGAGAATTCCTAGCAACATTAACAAAAAAAATTAAGTGTACAGTACGTGACAAAAAAATTACGTATATTGAACTTTTGTACAAAGAAATTGAAAATAGCATTTACCGAACTCTACAGCCACTCGAATCAATTAGTTTACAATACTGCTCTTGACTGAAAGAACCAATTCATAAGTATGGATTACAGATACATGACCACACATTAAAGCAAAAAGGAAAAAGTGAAGTGTCTTTACTTCACATAGCGTATTATGGATAGTACAAACTGAAATAAGCACATTGGTATTTCAAATAAGCCGTGTTATCAGATTAAAATGACATTACAACAATCCTAGCAAAGCATAGCTTAATCAATTTAAAATAAATAACTACTGTGTCTAAGGCATATCATATACAATCTTATAAGCCTATCCCCTACCTGTGTTCCGAGAGGTCTCGGCAAAACTTCACGAATGACATATAGATCTATAGAAAAACCCTTTCGGGGTAAAGGGTAGAGTGACGCAAGAATTCTGCTCACAAAAGAAGTGATATCCATTTTGCGCGTGACTTTGTTTGTGTCAATATAGTGGAAGTGTTTCCTTTCTAATAAATTTTATAAAATTAAGATACTTACCTCCCTTCCGCCATAGTGACACAAACAAAGTCACTCGCAAAATGGATATCACTTCTTTTATGAGCAGAATTCTTGCTTCACTCTTCCCTTTACCCCGAAGGTTTTTTTCTACAGATATCACTTATTTTGTAAGGCCCCGTATCTCGAAAACGGTCACTCCTATCAAAAAATAAGCATCAATTTGTCTCTACGAGGCCCGCAATTAACCCCCAAACCCCCCTGGCAGCAATAATTTTGAGCTAATACAAAAAGACAGACAGAATGATACAGACCCTTTCCTACCATTTGTGAAAATTCTGTGATTGGGCTAAAAAGATCATAACCTTTGAACCCCTTCACCGATTTTGACGTGTGATACACCGTTTGAAAGGTATTAAAGACTAGATTACGATTCCGCAAGCTTCTGTCTCCTATATAGTCTGGGATCAATGCTATCATCAGAAATTTGAAATTATTATTATTTCTTTCAAACAACTATGGGGGGTCCCAGGGAGGTCCTACCGACCCAATTTTTTCTGTGTTTTAGTGTCGGAAAGAGCTTTTAAATGCAAGTTCAAGAATCAAAATCGTGCTTATAGTTCGCTAGATCCGAAATTAGCTGTATATATGTGAGTGCCGCTAAGAGACTCGTTTCCTAGCGTCACTCGAAGACCTACCGTTCTTCATGATAATCCAAATCAGACGCTCCCTGCGTCTCATTTGATGTTTGTAAGAACAATATTGTTTTTATCGAATGTACTGGTATATTGCATTATAGGTTGTGCAGAATTTCCTCTGTATAAACAAAGAGATCCCTACAGCGAAACTTTATACAATATTTAAGCTTCAGCAACAAGTGCTGAGAAGACTTACACAATCGCTAAATCTGTCTGTCGACAACTTTCAAATCAAGAACTACCAGGGCTACGAAGATAAAATTGAGGTGCAGTTGAGGTGTCCAGCAACTGAGCTCCGATTTACTTCGTTTCCATAAACGTAGAAATATATATGAAAACATTAGATTGTCTCCATCTTTTCTAAGGTACCGGTTATAATTGCAAAAATCTTTCCATTTCTTAAAAATATAATAAGTAAATGGTGTAAGAAAAGATCTATATTACAGTTTGGATTCCTAACGTATGCTTTACAGTCTTTACGGGATCAGTCTAGCAGAGTCTGATTTAAATGGGAAACTGTCCACAGAAGTAAAAGTTTATCAACAGGGAGAAAGCATGGGGAAGAAAACTGGCAGCAGAAAATAAATATCTATATTTATTCGTCCCTAAATCAATATCCAAGGTTTTTTTAAAAATATTTTTGAAAGACAACGGAAAATAGTTTGGCGTTGATAACTTGGCTTGGATACCTGGATACTTATAGTAATACTTTTAAACCACAATATAACATGTTAAATAAAATTTCTCTGAATGAAACTAAGAGTCACGACTTTTTCTAGCATTAATGATTGAAACAAAATCAACAAAAACATTGAATTAACATTATCGACATTCATGAAAATAAAGTTTATAGTCTCGAGAGACAAATTTCGGTTTCGTCTCTAGAGATAAGTCTCGGTATTGGTCTCATCTCGGGTAAGTCTCAATGCATAGTGTATCGGTCTCAACTCGATTCCTGAACCTCAGTCTCGTTCTCGGTCTTGGTCTCGAATTCGAGACAAGACCGAGACGAGACAAAGACCAAGCTCAGTTTCGGTACCATGCCTACTTCTTGGCCTCCCAGAAATGTAAAATTTAGAGGAAAAATGTAATATCTAGTAAACGTAAGCGTGGAAGTGTTGAAACCTAAAATATAGCAACGTTTTAACTCCATGAAGTATGGAAAGTCCTTGGGAATATAGCTGATTGCTCGTTGTGATCGAGCACAGAAAGTTTGTGCTAAAAGTTGTGTGCAACGTGTGTAATAACAAAAAGTAAAATAACCTGTCTTTAACTTATCTCTGTTTGCTTCACATACTGTTCGTGATTTTTGTACCAAAATTCATCATTCACAACACGAAGTGTCAATATTAGTATTCTTCCGCATGCAGACAAGTTTGTTATGTTGATCAACTCAGGTACAGTCACGAGCTAAAGTAAATGGAAGTTGGAGTTATAAGAAATAGTAGCTTTTCCCTCCAACAGAATTGTTGCACTGTACGCCTAATAGTGAGACAACCAACATGACACTACAAATATGCGCGAAAACATGCCATGCCAGGATATTCCTGCATTTAGAAGAAGAAATATTTAATAGGTGAGTATCGCTTAGAGACCCACGACAGAGTTGACAGAAATCACTTTCTTGTCTTGTTCAAAAACACACACACACACATAGAGAAAGAGAGAGAGAGAGAGAGACAGAGACAGACAGACAGACAGAGAAAAAGCATGGAAGAAGATGGGGAAAGGGCGAAAGAACAGGGAAGAGAAAACAAGGAAAGAGGGAATGAAAAATTACGCAAGAAATGCAAGTAAATGACATTTGAACGTTTATAAACATACAGTCTGCCCCCATCTAGCTCTGTCTTGTGGTTTTCTCCCTGTGCGGGATAAATCTCTTCCAGTACCTATCACGAACAGAATTTACTGCTCTTAATTGCTAGAAGAAATTATTTGGAATATCGCTCGTGGAATCGATCCAGAGACCTTACGAATGAGAGTCTCACACACTGACCATAACAAATGTGTTGTTAAATCAGCCATTAAACTCGCTACCCTCAGCGGGCTATTTATATATATATCCTAGATTTCAGAACTATCTTTCAAGAAAGTAAATCCAACTTGCTGGAGGCACACTTATTAGCCAATCTCAACCGGTAAGAATAAATATAAATTTATTAGAAATTCTGCGTTCAAATTGCTTTTGGCAGAAGTGGGTGATGTAAACGGTTGGGGCTAAATACAGCGCCGAGAGCAACGGTTGACAGCTGCCTAGCGTGGCGTATTGGTAGAACGCTGGGTCACGAAAAAAGAAACCGTTTTCGATCCCCCCCTCCCTGTTCGATCTTAAAAAATATATTTTGAAAAGTTTTAATTTATTATTAACAATTCCTTTCTTTCATTTTCAAGATAGTTTTGAAAAGTGCATTTCTTTTTTAAAAAATGTAAGATTTTTTTTTAAAGGTAAGATTTTTTTCTACTTCTCGTCTTAAAAATATTTTGCTAAGTTCATATTTATTAGTAATAATTGCTTTCTTCCATTTGTAATAGATTTTATAAAATTAGTGACCATGGATTAGGGTAGGTTAGGTAAGGTCAGGTTCGGTTATGTATCTTTACAATTTCATTTCTTTCTTTCAAAATACATTTCTTTCTGTTTGTGCGAACCTGACTTTACCTAACCTCCGCTAAACCAATGTAACTAAAAATGCAACACGGGGGGGGGTCTCGGTGAGCGGTGGGCACACGCAAAAGTGCTACATTGAATATGCCCCACGCTAACCGGGGGCTACGCCCGCCTGAGGCTCTTACACGGTTTTAGTTTTTTAATTAAAACGTATTGATTTGCTCCACTTTTTTTTCTGCCTTTAGTTTATAACAGCATTTTTTTAAATTAATAGGTATTGATTTGCTCCATTTATTTTTTCTATCTTGAGTTTATAACAGCAATGCTTTGACATGGAAAATATCATATTTGTTTTGTTATGAGATCGCAGATACACACAAGATCGATAGTTTACAGTAAATACTGTGTTATCATAATTAGAATAAACAAGTCTCGTTTGTCTGATGGATATCGTGTCTGCCTGTCGTGCGTAAGGTCGCGAGTTCTAATCCTAATAACTTCATTTCTTTAAAAAAAGAACAGTGTGTTAACGATTTTGAAGCTGGCACACACAATTGTATATTTTTTTTAAATTTTATTTTAAATTATGTTTCAAATAATAAACTTTTTAAATAATATATGTTTCAAATGATATTTCTGCTTCTATTTGTGAATTTTTTCTACCATGATATATTCAAATTTGACTTAATCTATATGTCCTGTAATTAATATTACTAACTTTGAATTGACAATGAATTTAAATTTTATTTATGTCCTTTATGCATCTAAGGCTCAGGCCAGGATAGGGAAGGGAAAAGGTTTCGGGAAAGTGTCGGCCAGAGCCTATGTTGAAGGTGCAATCCTGACATTTGCCTGGTTTGACTGATGAAAACTCTGGAAAACACTCAGTCAGGATGGTCCGCCGCTGGGATCGAAATCACGACCTCCTGAATGCTACGCCAACGCTCTACCGCAGAGAACTGACTAGGAAGAGTGAGCGATGTATCTTAATATTCTTGACACCAAGTATAGTAAATTCGTATATTCACATCTACATTGTATGATTTGTGTGAATGAGTGAATTTATTTTTCTTGTTTAAGCATAACATAAATAAACAAAAATCGGCCGGGTTAGGGTGGGGTAAAAGGATCCTGGAAGGATTTGTTTCAAATGATTTTAAGGCCTTTAGGCATATGAGAACCAAACCGGGATATGGTTGGGAGAGTGTGTTGGAAGATAGACGCCCAGGGCTTATTTATAGGTACCATAACAGCGTTTGCCTCGTATGGGTAAAGGAAAATCTTGGAAAACTAAAGTTAGAAGAGTCGACCGCTGGAATCGATCACAGGACTTTCCGATATTTAACCAATGCTCTAGAAGTATTTTGAAACATTGTTTACTCTAAGCGACAATTACTTGTTCCATTTGATATAACTTTGGAAACTGTATACACTGATATTCTTAGAATTAAGTTACAATCACACACAAACATTCATGCCCGAGGCGTACCACAAACTAGGAACGCTTCCGAGATGATAATCTGGCACAATCGCAACTTTGCGCGGAATCGATGGCCCACTAACCAACAAGGCATCATACAAACGCCCCGCAATGAAAAGTTGAGGATGAAAATAGTAACCAGGTTGGAAGTCATCGTGCCTGCGACGTCATAGTAACAAGCTCCGGTCCCATCCACTGTAAATACAACGACCAAACAAGTATTTGCCAAGTACTAACTTGGTGCAGCGGTAAGACGTTGGCTTACTACATATCAAACCCTTGTTCGAATCCTGGCAGGGGCAACAATTTTCTTATTTTTCTTTCAAACTTTATTTTTATATGTTCACATGTATTATTCATAATTGCTTTGGCATACAAATAAAGGCTACTGAAAGCTAGGATATATATACATAAACCAGCTCTGGCCCAAGTGGTGTGCAAGGGAACACGGTGCGTCCGAAGGGAGCTGGGTGGCTTAAGCGTCAGGGGGGCACAACCCCCGGTTAGCGGTGGGCATACGCAATGTAGCACTTTTGCGTATGCCCACCGCTCACCCAGGCCTCCCCCCACCTCTCCGAGTTGTATTTTGTTACCATGGAATAGCGGAGGTTAGGTAAAGTCAGGTTCGCACAAACAGATAAAAATGTATTTTGAAAGAAAGAAATGAAATTGTAAAGATACATAACCGAACCTGACCTTACCTAACCTACCCTAATGCATGGTCACTAATTTTATAAAATATATTACAAATGGAAGAAAGCAATTATTACTAATAAATATGAACATAGCAAAATATTTTTTTAAGACGAGAAGTAGAAAAAAAATCATACATTTTTTTACAAAAAAAAAACCGCACTTTTCAAAACTATCTTGAAAATGCAAGAAAAGAATTATTAATAATAAATTAAAATTTTCAAAATATATTTTTTAAGAAAAAAAGAAAAAAAATCTCGCCCGCTCGCTGGGGATCGAACACCGTTTTCTTATTTCTTGAGCCAGCGTTCTACCAATACACCACACTAGACAGCTGACAACCGTTGCTCTCGGCGCTGTATTTAGCCCCAACCGTTTGCATTACCCACTTCTGCCAAAAGCAATTTGAACGCAGAAATATTAATAAATTTATATTTATTCTTACCGGTTGGGATTGGCGAATAAGCGCTCAGCAAGCAAGTGGTATTTTCTTTCTTGAAAGATAGTTCTGAAATCTAGGATATATATTTAAATAGCCCACTGAGGGTAGCGAGTTTAATGGCTGATTTAACAACACATTTGTTATAGTCTGTGTAGCTAAATGGTCAGTGTGTGAGACTCTTATTCGTAAGGTCTCTGGATCGATTCCACTAGCGATATACAAATAATTTCTTCTAGGAATTAAGCGCAGTAAATTCTGTTCGTGATAGGTACTGGAAGAGATTTATCCCGCACAGGGAGAAAACCACAAGACAGAGGTAGAAGGGGGCAGGGAGAAAGAGACGCAGACTGTGTGTTTATAAGCGTTCAAATGTCATTTATTTGCATGTCTTGTGCTATTTATCATTCCCTCTTTCCTTGTTTTCTCTTCTCTGTTCTTTCGCCATTTCCCCGTCTTCTTCCATGCTTTCTCTCTCTCTCTCTCTCTCTCTCTCTCTCTCTCTCTCTCTCTCTGTGTATATATGTGTGTGTGTTTGAACAAGATAAGAAAGTGATTTCTGTCAACTCTCTCGTGGTTTTCTAGATGATGCTGAAGAACTAAAGCTTTCTTCCTCCAAAGGGAGGAATATCTTGGCATGCCATGTTTTCCCGCATATTTGTAGTGTCATGTTGGTTGTCTCCCTATTAGGCGTACAGTGCAACAGTTCTTCTGGAGGAAAAAGCTTATATCTTATAACTCCAACCTCCAGTTCCTTTAGTTCGTGACTGTACAAAATGCAACTAAATATGTGTATAGTTGTATACCAATAGAGAGCAACCATTCTCTGTTTTTGCCAACTGAATCCGTTTCTTCATCGCCCGCCAGAGCCGGATTTACCTGGTATACGTCTGGGCACCCTAGGCCCACGACTTCCAGGGCCTCCACCCTCACCACTTACGTCCTTTTTCCCTTCCTACCCTCACATGATGACAAATGACTCTCCTCTGTCTTCTAGTCATTCATTATAATAACGAGATAATTTAACTCTGGTAATGTGGTTATTTACAAAATACGTTTCAATAATATAATAACAATAAAACAATTTCACACATTTTAATTAAATTACTGTACGCTACTTGTTGAAAATATGTTAATTAAACTGAACAAGAAAGTAATACAAACTATTTTTCAATTTTATTATTTACAATATTGTTATTACATTTCGTTGATGACTTTTATGCAGAAGAATCCTAGCTTCAGCCATTTTTTGATTCTACTTCTTTTAACATCACAAATGGCACATTGCAGTTTGGTGATAGATTTACAATTTTAACAATTACAAACTATAAACTTTCCTAAATACCTTCATAAAGTTATTAAGAAGAAAAAATCTAAAAATTAACAATTCCAATCACAATACAAAACACTAAAATTTCCTAAATACATTTATAAAGTATTCTAGAGGAAAAAAATAAAAAATAACAATTACAATACAAAACTTTAAATCTTCTAAATATGTGATAAATTAAAAAAAAATATCTGAAAATTAACAATTACAATACAAAACACTAAAATTTTCTAAATACATTTTATAAAGTTTAAAAAATCTAAAAATTACAATTACATTACACACACAAAACACACAAGACACTTATATCATATAAGGACACACAAAAACACTTCTAAGTAAATTAAAGAATGGTAAAGTCAACATATTTTCTCCTCGCTATTTAGCACATTGATTCATCCTCTTTGCCACGTCTCTTTATGTGGGAAAAAGAAATGTGGATTTACAGAATTGAACCCTGCTATGAACCGGTATCTGTTAGTCAGTATAACGGTCCACCCGCCAATACGTCGCCCCTAAGAACTAGCAAGTTCAAAGCATAAAAAAATCTCTAGGAATGGACAAAAGCGACACTACAAACTCATTAACTACGCTGAATACGTGGGCGGTTCTTTGAATTTTAAACACCATCTCCGGGAATATTCATCTCTTGAAGATATAAAGTCAAGTTAGTTAGAAAATGTTCTTCTGTCATAAAAGACACCTTAAGAGATTTTTAAAATTTGTAAGGTCTTTAAATCCATCTTTGGATGAGACCAGGATAGAGTATGGGAGGGTAGCGGCCTGTATCTTAGTTCAGGTACCATTCTGACGTTTGTGTGGTGAAACTGAAGGAAACTAAAGGAAAATGTCAGTCAGGACGATTGGAAGCAGGATTCGATCCGGATTCGAAAATACACTTTAGTTTTATTCATATACAAAAATTAGCGTAAATTACGCCTTCATGCATACTTAACGCAAAGTATCTCTTGCCCATTAGCAGAGGTATAAATGACAGCAAAGTCCTATATGGGACATAGACAAAAAAAGAGTAAAAACGTTTTTAAAGACATACTTTTCTTAAACAATTCCTACTAAAAAGTAAA
>JAGDQP010049026.1:3211-14604 GCA_022664845.1 Lepisma saccharinum
GTATGACAGTACATCATCACTAGTAGGTTACGAAAATATTACAAAATGTCTACAAAGACGACATCTTGGATTCAAAATGGCGGACCCCAAAAGATCATTACATAGGTCCATCCTACTACTCCATCCATTCACTTTCAATCGAAAAGAACGTTGTTTTTTTTTATTTTAGTGACGGGCTTTAACTGGTTATCTAGTTTCTCTTGGTAGCTATTTTGATAGGCTGAGTTTTACAATAAATGTAATCCCTTGAAATACATGCACACAATGTATAATTACTGGTTAACTATATATAACACAACACAGCAACCTCTTGGTTATCCGCCTGTGAAGTAACTGCAGCGGAGTCTACGAAAACAATGCGTTGCTACTTATGTGGAAATTGCTGCGATGAGCAGTGTATGTTAGTCCAGGGGTACGGTAAAAAGAAAGGTGGAGGACGTAAACTGAATCAAGAGTTGAAGGAAAGTTACGGGAAGGGACACCGCGTCTCGACGGTTACGTTAATGGTGTATCATCTTTACTTATTTATTCGCTGGCGAGCGATACGTAAAGGTAAAAGACGCAGTGAAACTAGTGCAAGAAATTCGCCAGTTGATTGCTGGCAATATAAAGAAAATTGAAATGGCCAAAAGCATTTCCCAAAATTGATTTTAAAAGCAGAGAGCGAATACCTGAGTTCCACAGGTTTCCCTTAAAGAATTGTCCTCGTCTTAAGGTTAATATGAAGCAAGGATCTCCAACAAAAGATGGCATCACTAATCGCTACTTTACATTAATCTTAATGTTCCCTCACATCGAAAACGAGCTTCACTCTGATCAGAAAATGTCAACATACAGGGTCCCTAAAATAATGGTGAAAACTTTGGGAGGTGATTTTTTACATGAAACCAAGAATATAGTTCTTTTGAAGAAATTCTGAAATCTGATTAGTTTTGAAGCTACAGACGTTTAAAGTTACTGCAGCATGATCACAAATGACATCATTTCTCTACAAGTAATGGCGTAAGCGGTGTCGGTTTAGCAAATCACACTCGCTGTATTACCCAAATACGTCTGTTTAAGTTACGATTTGATTGCTTGCCCTATTAAATCATTCATTGGCAATGAAATTCCTAGGTTGCAAAACCTATCTATGGGGTATTCTCTCAATCAAAACATTGCTTAAATAGATGTATCGTGTGTAAATTGGTAAGCCGACACCGGTTACGTCATTGTGTTGAGCTATGACGTGATTTGTGACGATGCCACTGAAACTGAGTGCCTGGATCTCCAAAACTACGCATAATTTTGAATTTCTCAAAGTTTTCTTGTTTTTAGGCAAATAATCATCCCCGACCGAAGTTTGCACCATTAGTTCGGAGACATCCTGTATATGTGAACTTTTTGCCGCCAAATGTGACACCACTCATTCAAATTATAAATCAATGGAGTGATTGCAGGTATGAGAAATCAGAACAGGTCGCAGGTGTTACTGAAGAAGGAAGTGACCGGAAAGTAAGGTTCTTCGATTGGATGCAATATACGAGGTCAGCCATGCGTGACGGAAAAAATAGTCTGGGACAACCCTTCGGTTCTGGAGAGTCTGTGAATCTGCTCAGAGTACACAAACGCAGATATTCGAATATCCAAATCAACAAAAATAGTGCCTGAAAGACAAGATGTGGACGAGGCAAATATTAATGAAAGAACGGAGTGTGGCAAACAATAATATTTTGCAGAAGGGAGTGTGAAAGCTAGCGATAACCACAGGATTATTTTTTTAAATTTTATTTATGGCCTTTATTCATCGGCCGGGATAGGGGAGAGAAAAGGATTCGGGAAGGTGTAGCCCAGGCCTAAATTGAAGGTGCCATCCCGGCATTTGCCTGGTGTGACCTAGGAAAAAGCCTCAGTCAAGATGGTCGGACGCTGGGATCGAACGCACGACCTCTGGAATACTACGTCTAACGCTCTACCACTGAGCTACGGCGGTTCGGTGATCACCAATTAGGATAATGATCTACTGCAAAAAGTCACAAGAATGAACCCTTTTGTGGTGAAATAATAATGGATAGGCTGCAACTGCGTTCACATAATCTAAAGAAATATGCTTCGAGTGAAAAAAAAAATATATGACCGTTTGTTTTAGGAAGGATCTAAGCATATTTGACCCGAAATTACACTACACAGAACAGCTATCTTACTAGTTCTAGCGTTATGAAATATATATTTTTTAAAGCATGCTTTTTGAATTACACAGTACTATTTTTAGGTGATTTTGGTAACATTTTCTAATCCAGATACATTTTAAGTAAGTCTTGCTTATTTGCCATCTGCAGCACAGGAATGCTAGTTATTTTTTAAGTGAGGAAGAGGTGTTATCTTAATTGTTTGGCTGATTAGTCCGCGCCCATCGTGCCAGCGGATAATAAAAATTTTACTGTGTCTACAGGGAAATATTATTGTATAGCTCGTTTTTTCTGATAGTGAGGAGTTCAAAAATAAGATGCTGACAGGTATCAACGAGTAATTATCTTAAAATCATGTTTTATTACCGCTTCCTTGCTATTGATAATGAAAATATGCTTTCTATTTTTCACAACCACCTCTGTTTTCTTCTTCCGTATATCGCATACTAAAGAATGAAACATTACTCGATCCTTGACCCCCTTCACCAATCAAAAATCTTCTTAGAGATTTTTTTGTTTATTCGGCCAAGCTATGACACTTGGGAACGCAGTTGTCAGTTCCAAAGAAACTAGATCGTTATTTGGAAAAAAAATCATCTTTTGAAATATAGGATTACTTTCTCTTTAAAGATTTTCAGTCCTCGTGATTAGAAGGAATGAACTATACTTGTATACAACAAAAACAATACATTTTTATTTATTTTTTAAAAATGTTAAAACAAACACGATAAAGAATTACGTAAAAAATAAAAGATTTCAAATTCCTTTTCCGAGAAACAGGTAAGGAAAGTAAACCCAATTTTCATGTAAGTCAATGGAAGGAACATACTAAGATGGCAAAGGTGATCAACACAATAAAGATATTTTTATCTTTCATTTTAAACGAAATTCACTTTCGGCATAAATATTTGCAAATACGGAAAGTTTCATATGGCCAGGCACGTACCCAGAAGTTGGTTTCAGGGAGTGGTGGTCCAGCGTCTTCGAGGAAAGAGGGTCTGAGGTCTGTCTGGATGTAAAATTTACTTTAAATGCCTATAATTTTACCAAAAATGAAGCTAATTTCACACAAAAAAATCTTAATTTTGGTGGTTCCGTCCCCAGGAACCCCTTCTGCGTACGTCCCTGCATATGGCTACTGAAAATGTTAAAAGTATCGGGTTCTCCTTGTAAGACTCACCTGTAGGTGAATCCCTTTTCGATTTAACAACAGTACATTTTCTATACTTCTTGATGCCACAAAAAATTCTGATCCCCCCCCCCCCCCGATATCTTAAGGATCTCAATGTCTACCAATAAATTTTGTCAACACCACATCTTCTAACTTTAAAACCTGAAAAGGGACCACCTGGACACTTTGTTAAAATCTGCACTATATTTCATTAGATCCAATCCAACTTTCTCAGGTGCATACTTGGCACAGTAACACCTACCCCACCCCACATAGCAATTTTGACCTGACTCAAAAATGAAACAAGCTTGCTTTGACAAGTGTTACAACTTCTTGCAAGCTTAGCAAATCAAGGCAAGAACGTTTAAACAAGGTTGAATCAAGCAGTCTAGTTTACAAGAATGAAGGTTGACAGGGCAAGAAAGAAAAACACTTCTTTTAAAAACGTTGTCCTGGGTGGGAATCGAACCGAGATCCACTGGCACACCAATATGATGCTCTAGTCAGCAGACCACGGAATCACACGCCCTAGCTCGTTTTCCAAGCGCTATTTATACTTAATTCATCAAATCTTAAGAGACGCCTGTAATAAAAGGGTGAGAGTTGGCGAAGATTATCCTACGGCGAAACAGTCCTGGCGTGTGATAGGAGGAATTTAATCGCGCTAAGACGACAGCCAAAGTGCAACGAAAGACAATTCAAATGAATAAAAAGTTTGACAAGCTTCCTCGCATAACTGCTTGCTCCAACAAGCTTGAATTGGGTTAATTGTAACAACCAAATCACTTTGTTTGTTCTAACAAGTTTTTTTTTCATGCTTGTTTATAAAGTTCAACACAATGTCGAGTTCAACAAGCTCAAAGCAAGTGACTGACAACCTTGTTGCAAGCTGGCATGCTATCTGGGACACTATTAAATCTACATAGGTAGGAGTCAAAGTACAGTTCCTTTTCAACCGTCCTGCGTATGTAGTTTTAATAGTGTAGGTGTTATACATTGTGTCAAGTGTGCACCTGAGGAAACTCGACTGAATCAATAAAATATAGTGTAGCCTTTAACAAAGTATCCAAGTGGTCCCTTTCCAGGTTTTAATCTTACAAATTACCTGTTTTAGAGATATTACAAAAAGAACTTGGCTTAAAGTTTATTTTCAGGTTGTGGGCTTGCTTTGAGGCCATTTTATTCTGCCTGTTACAGTGCATAATGTCTATCGTTGCATTTAAATCTCTATTAATGTATATGATTACTTTTTATTATTATATGTGTACCTTTTCACAACTAGTTCCTTTCCTTTGGGAAAAGAAAGAAGTTTATAGATATAGTTAGTATATTGAAAGCAATTCAGTGATCTTAATTAAAATCTGAATATATTTGCGCTGTGTTCCATGACATGAAGAAGTTTCTCCTACAGGTATATATCGCAAGTTTACTAAAATGGGATTCGAGATATTTGAGATGTCAATGATTTGCTTGACTCTAGTTGCTGCTCGAAGAGACTCGAATCGAGCGAGCCACTGACACTCCTAATAGGATTCATTACTGTGTTCTCCTTCTTCATTCTTCAGGCGAGTCGAGTCGGTGCTCACTGTCTCCTCGAGTTGAGTTGAGTCAGTGCTCAGTACCTGCTGCTCGAATTGAGTCGAGACGCTGCTCAAAAGGAATTCGAGTCAGCGCTCAGTACCTGCTCGAGTTGAGCAGTTGCTCGAAGCGTGCTCGAGTCGAGGCGAGCCACTGCTCAGAGAAATTCACGTTAGAACTCGGTTATAGTGAATCGAGTTTGAGCAGCGACTCGACCCGAAGCGTAGCAGATTTGGCATAACTAAATCCTACTCGTGGTCGCTTTAATGTGGTGTAAGTGTGTGTCTTGTTTCTAACCATCTGATGAAATTCGATAAGTATGGCAACATCCCCATATTAATAATTTATAATTTTGATTTTTTTGTTAAAACGATTATTGAATATCTGAAAAGATTATAAAAAATTCTTTTACATTAATAATTTCATGGATGAAATCCAATCATTTTTATTGTTCAATGTAAACATTAATAAAAAAGTTAGAATTTGTGCTCAACAGATGGCAGCACATATATATCTTGAATTGTGAGATGAGCAATTATTAATTATATTTATTTTTATTAATTTATTTTTTAATTAAAACAATTTATTAGTTAAAACAATATTAATTACAAAGTTTTAAACAATTTGAATCAATATTATTAATGTTATTACTATTTTTAAATGCATAGCCACAATGGGATATGTTACTCTTGAATGTATAATTTGACATAAGATTTTCTGGGAAGGATTTAAATTTTTATAAATATTATGGTACTGCTTCGTGCAGTTCTGGAGTTCGTCTGTTTCATAGCAAAGTGTCTAGGTTGGAATTTTTCGGAAATTCCAGATAATAACGCAAACGTGGTGTTTACAAAATTAAGCTTAAATTATATTAAATTCACAATAAGATTATTAAGTATGGTGTTATTTGATATGATAACTTACCGTTATTCAATTTCCGAAATCGGCTCCATTTCCAGTCTCCAGGAGGTGGTTTTTAAGAAAACAAGAAAAATTAAAGTGATAAAAGAGCTCAAGAATAAATGAAGAAAGAGGTATCTTAATGCACCCTTTAGAGAAGATGATCCTTACAAAAGTAATTAAAAAGAATATTAACACTTTCAGACTGTTTTGTTTATTTATTTCTGCAGTCTCAAGATGTGCATGGGCACTTCCTAAGAAAAGCTTCTTCAGAGAATAACAAAATCATTTAAAACAATAAGAAGTGAATATATTTACAGGTACTGTCTTCAGAATATCTTTAGTTCATAACGAGTTCATTGTAAACTAGAATAGTCGAAATCATCGCAGAATGTTTGTTTGCTGGATTAGTCTTTCTACTACAAGCGACGGTATTAACATTTACAAGCAGCAATAAGAAAATGCATACATGATTCTTTTTTATTTCGGGTTCCAGTTTAGATATAACTGAGTTGTGTAAGTTTAATGTGAGTGAAGAACACAGAAAAATATATGTTGATGATAAAATACTATAGATTATGGAACTTCACGAGCATAAAAAAGAAAGAAAACAGAGTACATTCGATAAATAAGAAATGTAACTGGAAGAGTTCCAAGAACCTATGTAAAACGTCAGAGCTTATATGATTTTCTGTTGCAATAATTAGTCAACCTGGATAACTTCATATTGTTATAATTATAATATTCATTGCAAGCGATGAAATTGTCACATTGTTGTGATTAATATTTAGATTCCAATTCAATAATAGGAACATTGTTGTGGAAGCAGCAAGACAGTAGCTTCCCCATGAGAAAAACTCGGCGGGCCACCGGAGGCCCGCCGAATTTTCCTCATGGGGTTGTAGAAAATTAAGATGATTTCCTCAAAATTTCAGTAAAATGTGTCTAATTCAGTACATATTATTTCAAGAATCGATCATTATTACTTGCAAATCTAATTTTAATTCACTTAACTGCATTTATTACTCAATCTTACTTCATTCCTCACCTTTGAATTTGAATGTATTTTAAGACCTTTAGGCAACTATGGCTCAGGCCGTATGGATGATGATGGGAATATGGTGAAATGAAGAAAGTGGGAGGAAAGGGGAGCACCCCGAGAAAACCCACGCACACGGTGTTTGTCCACCACAAAGCCCACATGGCATGAGCAGGGATCGATCCGACCACCCCAAGCACAAGAGGTGAGCGCTCTACCAACTGAACCACCGTGGCCATCATCCATCACCTCTTTTATATTTACTCAGTATTAATTCCCAACATACTTCTTGCTTTACATTACTCAACCTTACTTCATCTCTCTTTATGTTTTCAGTTTTCACATTATCAACCTAATTTCCAACAATATAAGCTTCATTTCGTTTCTCTTCCCTGGCACATTCTCAATCATATTTTACAATATTTTCTGTTTTCATGCTCTCAAATTCTGTTTTACACTTACCTTACTTCACTCTTATTCACTTTCACACTCACTTCACGCCTCATCTAATTTCACACTCTTCAACATTTTTTGCTCTTACATTCACACAACCATATTTCTCGTATCTTTTTCCTCAGACTTACAAAACCTTACTTCATCTGTTTTTTCTTTCATACTTACTCAACCTTACTTAACTCTCATCTAGTTCCACACTCCTACTCCGATTTCACATCCGTTCGGGTGTCACACTGTCTGAATCTTCTGCTCTTGCTTTTACTTAATGTATATTTCAGTCTTTTATCTTTCCCTCGGTCAATCTTAGGTTATAACTTACATTCTGTTTCCACTCTCAACTTTAGATCACCTGTCTTCAACTTTCATACTCACTTAACTCGACTTTACATATTTTTTCTTCTTATATTCAACTTATCTTATTTGACGATCTCTCTTCTCACACTCTCCCAAACTTTGGTTCACAAAATCATTTCCGCACGAACCCACTCACTCACTTCACATCATCATCACACTCACCCAACATTGTTTTACATCATCACATGCATTTATCCTTAAGATAAAATTAATTATATGGGCGATAACAGCAGCACCCATCCTTACTTTACATTACTATCACGTTTACTCATTCTTATTTTATAGCATCATCGCACTCGTTCAAACTTACTTCACATCATTACTCCTTACTTCAAAGTGTCATCGCACTCGCTCAACCTTACTTCATAGCATCATCACATTCACCCATCCTTACTTCCCAGCATCATTACTCTCACCCAACCTTACTTCCCAGCATCATCAGATTCACCCAACCTTACTTCACATCATCACTCTCACTTATCGTTACTTCACAGAATCATTACACTCGCTCAACCTTACTTTCCAGCATCATCACATTCACCCAACCTTACTTCACATCATCATCACACATACACCTTCATTCACACCATAATCACACAACCCCAACCTTACTTCACATCATAATCACTCAACAATCTTTACTTCACATCATCATCATCACTCACCTATCCTACCTTCACAATCTCTCTTCTGCATTCACACTCACTCACTTAACCTTACTTGGTAAGATTGTTTCTGCTTTCAGTCTTAAACTCATTTCGTCTGTCTTCTGGTTACTGACTTATCACGGAGCTTGTATTCTCCTTGAATATTGTTTATTATCGATTACTTCCCTTTCTTATTTCAGTTTTATTATTATTTGCACGTTGGATATAAAAGCCCTGTTACATTTTATTTAAATACTCATATTCCTTTTTTTCTCTGTAAAGAATACAAAGAAATTTATAAATAGACATGCATTGTTGTAGTAGCATCATAACCCATTGTTGAAGTAGGCACTGCAGTGTACTTAGCGAGCGATAACCAGTTTAGTCTAGCTTGCTGACTTGCCCTCTGGAGAAGCTAAGTTACCGTAAGCACAGGCAGGTAATTTACTTTCTGCATTCTGTTGTGCAGGTTCTTAAAATTGTACTATCCATATTTGGACGCGAGAATTCAGGTGTTTTTTTTTAGCGCGTTCACTTCAGACGAAGTGTGTAGCTGGAACAGATTACATACTGAAGAGTGTACTTCTTTGTAATTACGATGTATATGAAGAGAGAGTATTTGCACATTACAAAGCCAACAACTGTCTACACAATTCCGAGTAAGAAAGTGCTTCATGGAATATTCTCGAATAAAAACATGTCCGACGAGAATTGTTTTCAAGTGAATACTGCTTGCTGCCTATTATTGTTGAATTTGTGATGTATTATTGCAAGAGAAACGCTAATGGCCGACCATCACTAGTTAAGTATAAGTTTTCCTTATATTATCTGCTCTTTCGTATATATCTTTGGATACAAGTAACTCCTCCAATATTTTTACCTTCGATACCTTACATAATTAATTTATTGTTACTAGATGTGGCAACTGTTGCAGCCCGGAAATATCTTTCATTTAGATGAAGGGAAAGTAATCTACGATCGTATAGTCTTTTATCATCAGGAAATTTTCCATGTTACTCATCTCAATGTTTAATTTTGAAAAAACGAAGCATGTGGCATCAGTATGAAAAAATAATTATGCCAGCAATAAAGATGTCGATGATAAATTTAATTCTTGTACCGTGCTTTCAGTCACAGGCGTCTAGTTACTCTTTTATGTAATGTGTAAGTTGTTTATTGTGGGAACGTACGACCTTCTATATTGAGAACCAAGGATAGCTGACTTACTATTTATTTGATGAGGTAGGACAATTTTCAGGCTACAAGTTATACGTTTTAAAATAATTTGATTCAATCTTAAGAGAGAGAATCACAAGTGACATGTCGGAAGAAATAATTCCTTCTATTCTCTTAGTATATAATAAGAGATTTAATCATACTTCACAACCTTAGTTTACAGAAGTCACTTCTGCTTTTACACACACTCGACCGGATTAAGTGAAGAAAAAGAGAGTATGCTTTCCATCAGGAGTAATGACTTGTGCCTTGAAAGTACATGCTTCTGTGGTAAGTAAATGCTCAGAACATAGAAGAATTTACTTAAATAAGAGTAAATAAAATGACTTGCAAGTAAACTCTCAATTAACGCAAGAAGTAAAAGCACATTTTTATTCACATCAGGCGACAGAATACTTTACTCGCGAGTAAACGCTTTCGAGTATTTTCTTTTTACACGCTTTATATTAACTTGCTCTGTAATCATCTCTGGTACAAATCTTGTAATTGATTTTTAACTCACTTCGCATCATCCGATTTCTTTGAAAATTTTGTAAACTTGCTTGCTTCCGATGACAATACAATATTCAATCATTAGATATAGATAGAATAATCCAGTTAACTGCAATTAATTAATAAATAAATAAAATAATTAAAAATTATCCTTAAATGCACGCAACGCCGCATCTATTGTGTGAAGTTTGGGTTACCTATCTTGCAGGAAGTTTAATATTAATCTATTATACATAAAAAATAATTAAAACACGCTTTTTTAAGATGGACTAAATAGTAAAAAAAAAAAATAATAATCTTATGAATCAGAAAATAAAAGCGTGGGTGATCTTGCTTACCTTATCATAAAATCATAATATCTAAGAGCATCCACGCTTTTATTTTCCGATTCATAAGATTAATTCTATTTATTATTTTTACTTTTTAGTCCATCTTAAAAAAGCGTGTTTTTTAATCCTTTTTTTATTCACTTCATTCATTCTCTCAAACTCACGTTTATGACATGTCCTCAGCTTTCACCGTATCTGAAGCTTACATCATCATCTCTCTTGCTTTCACACACACTCAACCATATTTCCCAAAGTCAATTCTGCTGTCACATTCAACCTCAGTCCTCCCTGACTGACTCAAGTCAAGTCAAGTCAAGAGAACTTCATTTTTTTCTGCTCTTATATAATTCATTCTTGCCTTATATTAGGGATTGTTCAAATATTACGTCACCATTCAAGGGGGGTGGTGGTTCAAGCTTTATTTATTTTTGCTGGATGTCTATATATTTGGGATAGGGCATCTGCTTAGTTTTGCTTACAAAGAAGAGCGAGGGGAAGTAAAATGGCTAAAAATGTGCTTACGTAATATTTCAACGGCCCCTTACTTATATGCATGGCGTCTACTAATTTTGTGATTTGAAATTCCCTCAGTTTTCCATGCTAATTTTATCAAATTCCCTGAGTTCTTAGTATAAAAACATGTAAATAACACGCAATGATATTTTTTTTTAATCCCACCATCAGCCAGTCCAAGCATCTTGTACATTATTGGTATTTTATATCCAAAAATAATATAATTTCTTTCAAATAGAGGATTTTAACATATTGAAAAAAATCAGGTCAGCAGTGGGGGAATCGAACCCACGACCTCCGCCTTGTCTTATCAACTGTGGACAGGTCCACCTCATAAATTTTCCTGAGTTTCCCTAATAAATTATAGAAATTCCTAAGTATTCCAGATTTGTAAATTTTCCTGAGTATTCCAGGTTTTCCAGGACGGTAGACACCCTGTCCACACTTTAACTTCTTGTAAGGCGGAACTCCTGTGACTTCAATAATTATCAACAAAGCGAATTGCATTAT
>JAGDQP010049027.1:0-14604 GCA_022664845.1 Lepisma saccharinum
ATGGAGAAAAGAGAGGACAAAACAAGGAAAGAGGGAAAGAAAAATGGCACAAGGCATATAAATAAATGAAATTATAACGCTTATGAATACACAGTTTCCGTCTCTTCCCCCTTGGCCCGTTCTCTCTCTGTCTTTTCTTTCCCCCTCTTTCTATCTTTCAAGAAAGTAAATTCCGCTTGCTTGCGGCGTGCTTATTCACCAAATCCCAACCTGTAAGAGTAAAAACAAATTACTAGAAATTCTGCGCCCAAAGTGATTTTGGCAGAAGTGGGTGATGTAAACTTTTGGAGATTTAAATACAACACCGAGAGAACTAACTGTTAGCTTCCTAGCGTGGCGTATTGCTAGAAAGCTAGCTCACGAAATAAAGAAAAAACGGGTTCTATCCCCGGAAGGCGGGGAAGGTTTTACTTCTTTGTTTCTAAAAAATATAGTTATAAAAGTTTTGATTTATTATTATTAATTAGTCTCTTGCATTTTCAAGATTGTTTTAGAAGTACAGTTTTTGTAAAAAGAAAGTTAAGATTCTTCTTCTTCATGTCATTTTTTTTAAGTTCAAATTTATTATCAATAATTGTTTTCTTCTATTTGTCGTAGAATATATAAAATTAGTGACCATGGGTAAGTGAAGGTAAGGTAAGGTAAGGTTCGTTAATATAACTTAAACTTTCGTTTCTTTCTATCAAAATATATTTATATCTGGTTGTGCGAACCTTACCTTACCTAACCTTCGATAATCCATGGTAATTCAAAATACTAAATCAGGGGAGAGAGGCATCGGTTAGCGGTGGGCATACGCAAAAATACTACACCGCTAACTGGGTGCTGCGCTCCCTTCGGACGCACCGTGCCCCCTTGCACGCTATGCAGGACAGTCCTGGATTATTTATATATATACTAGATTTCATAGCCTTTTATTTGTATGCCAAAGCAATTATTAATAATAAATATGAACATATAAAAATATATTTTTATATAAAAAAGAACAAAGAGTTTGCTCTTGCCGGGATTCGAACCCAGGTTTTTATTTGATAAACCAACGTCTTACCGCTACACCAAGTTATTACGTAGCAATCACTGGTTTGGTCGTTGTATTTACAGTGGATAACGCCGGAGTATGACACTATGATGTCGCAGGCACGATGACTTCAAACCTTTTAACTATTTTCATCTTCAGATTTTGAGTGTGGGGCGTAAAATATTGTATGATGCCTTTTTCGTTAGTGGGCCATCGATTCCGCGCAAAATTGCACTTATGCCAGATTATCATCCCGGGAATTTTCCTAGTTAGTGGTACGCCTTCTTCATGGATTTGTGTGTGTGTGTGTTATTTTACCTTAATTCTAAGAATATCAGTCTACTCAAGTTAAAAAGGTATATCAAATGGAACAAATAAAGCCCGCATAAGGTAAACAATGTTTCAGAAAAGTTCTAGAGCGTTGGTTGGAATCAGAAAGTCCTGGTATCGATTCCAGCTGTCGACTATTCTAACTGAGGTTTTCCAAGATTTTTCCTTACCCATTCCAGGAAAATGCTGTAATGGTACCTATAAATAGGCAATGTCTATCTTGCAACACACTCTCCCAAACATATCCCGGCTTTATCCTCATATGCCTAAAGGTCTTAAAATAATTTTAAACAAATACTTCTAGGATCTTTTACCCCACCCTATCCCGGGCAATTGTTATGCTTAAAGAACGTAAATCAATCCACACATTCACACAAACCATACAATGTAGATGTGAATATAAGAATATAATATTCTGGGTTCAAGAATATTAAGATACCCCGCTCATTCTTCCTTGTCAATTCTCGGTGGTAGAACGTTGGCGTAGCATTCAGAAAGTAGTGCGTTCGATCCCAGCTGTGGACCGTCCTGGCTCAGATTTTTCAAGGGTTTTTCCACAGTCACAGTAGGCAAATGTCGGGATTGCACCTTCAAAATTGGCTCTGGCCGACACCTTCCCTATTCCATATGTGCCTTAGATTACGAAAGGCCGTAAACAAAATTCACATTAATTGTCAATTCAAAGTGCGTAATGTTAGTTACAGGATATGGAGATTAAATCCATTTTTCGTATATATCGTGGTAGAAGAAAGTCACAAATAGAAGCAGAAATATTATAATAAAAATTTTATTTAAAAACTTTATTATTTGAAAAATAATTTAAAATAAAATTTTAAAAAAATAGACAATTTTGTGTGCCAGGTTCTAACTCATTAACGCAATTTTCTGTTTTATAAAAATGAATTTATCAGGGTTTGAACTCGCGAACTTAGGCACGAGCAGGTGACACAATATCCCTCAGACCAACGTGACCTGTTTATTTTGATTATGATAAGACACATTTATTGCAAACTATCGATCTTCTGCGCGTCTGCGATCTCTTAACAAAAGAAGTATGATATTTTCCATATCATAGCTTTGCTGTTATATATATATTTAAGATAGAAAAATGTAAGCGGAACAAATTAATACGTTTTCATTAAAGAACTAGAAACGTGTAAGAGTTTCATCCACTAACTAACTTCTTGGCCTCATCGGCCACGCTGAATTACATAAACAAGAGCAACTTGTAAGGAGACAGCTATCTCGTTCCGCATTGGATCCTGCCACCCTATCAAATACAGTCTACAGAAAGTGAATGTTTAATTACCTATTCTCACTGATTATACACCCCATGTTCCTATGTATAGACGTACTGCAACATGGGGTGGGAAGGAATCAGTGCGCATTAGAAATTAAAGACACATTTTGTGCATACTGTATTTGATTGGGTAGCACGATCAAATGAGGTACGAGATAGCTGTCTCCTAACATGTTGCTGTTGTTTATGTAATTCAGCATGACCGATGAAGCCAAGAAGTTAGTTAGTTGATGAAACTCTTACACGTTATTTGTTTTTAATTAAATCTTATTAATTTGCTCCTCTTATTTTTTTCTATCTCAAGAATTTAACAGCAATGCTTTGACTTGGAAAATATCATATTTCTTTTGTCATGAGATCGCAGACCTGCACAAATCGATAGTTTTCTATAAATATTTGTTGTCATAATCAAAATAAGCAAGTCCCGTTGGTCTGATGGATATCGTGTCGGCCGCTAGTGCCTACAGTCACGAGTTCAAACTCTGAAAAGTCCATTCCCTTTAAACAGGAAATTGAGTTAATGAGTTAGAACCTGGAACACACAATTGTCTATTTAAAAAAACACATATTTTAAATTATTTTCAAATAATAATGTTTCTATTTTTTTAAGTAACATTTCTGCTTTCATTTGTGAGTTTATTCTACCACGATATAGATATTAAAATTGGATTTAATCTACATATCCTACAATTAACATTACGCACTTTGAATAGACAATTAATGTGAATTTTATTTATCGGCATCGAAGCCTCATACGGGATAGGGAAGCGGAAAGGATTCGGGAAGTTGTCGGCCAGAGCTTATTTTGATGGTGCAATCCCGACACTTGCCTGGTGTGACTATGGAAAAGCCCTGGAAAATCTTCAGTCCGGATGGTCAGCCGCTGGGATAAGAAATACTGTGAAGAAATATTCGACGAAACTATAAACTTTTAAACCCACTAGAACACTATCATGGGGAGGTAACTGAAAAATGTTACTTTTCCTCAAATATTTTATCTTAACATTGTCAACAAGGAAATACAATTTGAAACGAAACGTTCGTAGACACAGAAAACTAGACAAGAAGTATTTAAATCATTTGTCCATTTCCACTTCCTTTCGGAAATACACCCCTGGATACCATCTTGGAATCCATAATTATACATATACATAATCCATTATATACATATCATACAAATAGTAACTAAAATGAATATTTCTCATTAAATCATAAAGAATGAGTATAAAAAATAATTCTGGGGAGTATGTGTACATCAACAAGACGAACTTAGAAATTAAAATGTAATGTATTGAACGTCCCGTGTCCCGGGAATATAAAGTTATATTTATCGAACCTCGTTGAATATTCAGTGTTTAAATCTGAATACTGGACTTTATATATTATGTTAATTATTATTACAAGAAGTTAAACATAATTTACAATAACCTGCCGTACTTCCATTTATAAAATAGCTTTACCCCTATCAGGTTGACAATTAAACTACCACTTGATGTTAAGAAATAACTCGTGATATAATCGTATTAATAAAAAACGGCTTCCAGAAATTAGTGCATTGTTTCTGGTTATTGAGATGTGTTCTTTGAATGCGCCATTATGAGGAGTCCATTGTCGATTTTTAAGTATCGGTTTACCATATCCATATCTCAAAATCAAGAGGATTTCAACAATTGTGTGTGTGGAGTTATTTTGCGACGTTTTCGTCTAGTTCAGTGTTGTCGTTGGGCAAAATCAAAATCTTTATTTAAATGAATATATATATTTAATTTCTTAGTTATAGGTACATCTCAATAAATATTTCAGGCCGACGTTTAATTCGTACCAAGAAAATAATATTGCTTTGAAGTCACTAATTAACTCTTCAGCTTTTTGGCATAATAAAATATTTTTGATCACTACAAAAACCACATGTCCAAATTTTATAAACATTTTATACAAGAAAACGCGACATCGTCAGGATAAATTTTGATGTCTCAAACCAAGATGTCCATATTTGGCTAATATATTGGGTAACATGTTGATAATTTTAAGATGTTTCTCGTATCAGTAAACTAATATCCACTTTTTGTTGGTCTAATTCGCTCCGCATTCTTCAGATGTCATGAGTGTTGGTTAAATTTTAAACAGTGTCCGTTGAATAACATTCCCTTATCATTTCTAAATAAAATGTAATATCGCATTTTACTATAATTACAGATATGTGAATTAAAACTATTGAGCAAGAAACTTACCTCCTTGATGAAAACGATATTCAGTTCTGATCTCTTTCGAACTAAATCCTATGTATCTTACAGTAAATGGGAAAAGTTGTCTGCCATTGTCAACCTGAAGATTTACTGTATGAGTTGATCCCGAATTGTAATTATAATTAACTTTTATGCTTTCATTTGTTATTGTCACTTCGACATATTTATAAGTATACGGACTCCAAGTTCGAACATCCTGGAAGTATATTTATATTATTATTTATGTTAAAATGCATCCAAGCAATAAACTAAAAGAATTAAGGCATTAGCATTAGCATTAGCATACAGAAGAATAACTTAAGATGAACGGTTATTCAGAAAGTAATATTTTGGCCTTAAATACTGTATATCGATTCATATTAATAATAGTTGACACAACGCATGGATGTAATATTGCCACATAACCATTATACTGTTTCTTACAACTTACAAACTCAAATCATAGTACAATTTAGAATATCTCCTTGTTCAGCGAATAATAGAATATTATTTTATTTTCAATATGGGAAGAATACCTTAATATGAAACAATAAAGAAGTATAAGTAAGGAACTATCTGTGCGAACGGACACAAAATCTTAGGTCAAAATGATTCATCGTATATTACTTATGTGTATGTGTAATTCATGAAAGATAATAGAAAGGAATCAGTATACGCAAACAAACACTTTCTGTTAAGCGTTTCTTATACAAATACTATGGGAATGAATTACATAAAAATCTACATCACTAACTACTTCTGAGTTTTAAGAATCTACCTGGATTTATACTCTGAATTATCTAAAGTAGTGTGAATGCTCTCTGAAACTATTTATCGGTAGATTTTGGATTCAAAACTTGGCCCCAGTAATCCACAAGTATATGTTTTATATATTTTCTCTAAATCACTTCCTAACCAAATGTCGAGATAATATTTTTTAGTCAGCCACTTCCACCATTCTGTCTTCCACAGGTCATAATTTAAGTATTTATAGATATTACAGCAATAAATTTTCAAAATAAGTTATCACTGCTGAAAATGATTGATAACGATAATTGTAAACACATTGCGCAAGAAGCTTATGAGAAAGGCCCCACTTTGGTTAACGGGTAACTCTGAAAGCCTCTTATTATCTTTATTCCCACAATCGTAATTAGAACGTTCGCTCCTACTAATGTTTTGTTGATAAGCTTCTCAGGTCCCATACAAACATATTATACTTGCTGATTCCATGTGTTTATACTTCAAGTATGTTTGCTACAGTTGGCAACGAAGAAGACTTATGATCAACACTCGGGATACAGGTTAGTTCGTGTACCACTGCAGGCAACGTTGACTTAGGTCTTCCGTGATTTACCCAGTTTTATTTAAGTGATTCCGGAATGTTACTTCAACAACCATCCCATTTCAAAAAGAGTTGTCGTTGACAGACGTGATCCCCAAAACATGTTACAAGATTACGTATTAGTTGCCTGTTAGCTCCTAAAGGAAAATTAAAATTAAAGTATTCTGCTATTGGTTCTATTTATGTAAAATATATATCTGAATTTTATTTTTATTTCATGCCCTCTGGCATCCAAAAATAAATACGGGAAATGGGATAGGAAAGAAAGCGGAAAAGTGTCGGCCAGGGCCTAAATTGATAATATCATCCCGGTATTACCAGGTTTGACTGAGGAAAATCCCTGTAAAATTTTGTATCGGGATTATGGCTGCTTGGTTTAAACCCACGACCTCCCGAATGGTAAACCAATGCTTTGTCACTGAGCTACGATCGCTCAGTGTAAATTATATGTATATCACATATACTTCTCTGAACTTAATACGACTCTCTTCAGAAGTTTTGTTTCCTTACACACGTTTTGACAAAACACGAGAATTATCTAAAGTAAGTTTTATGATTGCGTCACGAGTAAACAAGAAACTATTTCAAACTTTATATCTCATGTCTGTTCTGTATAATTATTTACTACATGGTTGCAAGTATAATATAAAACACTACAAGAAACGTGTTAGTTCCGACAGCATATGAGCAGTAGTGAAGTGTTATATTGATACCTTTTGAAATTGAATATCGTATAAAAAATGTGCACTTTTAGTACACAAATTTCACCAAACCAAACAAGAATTAGCTAGTGTACTTTTCTAATGTCAACATAAGCCCATATTTACAAATACATTTCCTGATAAATTAACACCATCAAACTTGTATCTAGAAATACCAGGCATTGATTATTTAAATTCATATCCCTGAACAGGTAATTCAAAGAATTATTAATAGTGTGTGCACGTATTCTTCATTTTGAACGTCATATTAAAACCTAACAAGGATATTTGCTCCTGTTTTCTAAATTACAATGAAGTTATAGAAGGCATATATTATACACTGGATGGCCGCAGTGGCTGAATGGTAAAGCGCTCACCTCTGGTGATTGGGGTCATATCTTTCCATGTGACCTTTGTGGTGGAAAAACACAGTATGAGTGAGTTTTCGCGAGGTTTCCCCATTTCCTCCCACTTTGTTCATTCAAACAATAATTCCATGATCATCCATCCGACTTGAGCAAAACTTGCCTAAAGACCTTAAATATTAAATTCAAAATTCCCACATTGCAAAAAATAAATTATTTATTGGCAACGAAATTAAAAACATCTGACATTAAACAAATACATGAATTTAAGACTGTTTACTTTTAATACAAATTTAGTCCAAAACAACTGAGTAGAACAATATTAACTTTTCAGTTAGTCCGGTTTAGTCACAAATTGTGTTGTAGGAGGTTAAAAGGCCACTATATCAACGGTAAGTGTGTGTGGTTTGTGTGTATGAGGGGGGGGGGAGAGTTTCCATAGTTTTAATGATGCTAAACAAATGACAAGCAAAAATGCAATTTTGGACAACGGCATCAATAATACTTGTGAATGTGTATGCAGTGAGCTATCTGTGATTTTGACATGGTTTATTTTAGCTGAAAAGTGAGAATACCCTAATGGATGACATCAAATGCGTACGCAATAACAGATACAATAATTCCTCAGCTTAAATAATTAATTTGAAACAAATTTACAAGTGTTGTTGGTTTCGCTTTCGAAACTTTCATTGTTGCATGACATCTATCCAGCATCTTTAAAAATATGAAACGTGCCATACGTATGGATGTTCGTTAACATTATAACCAACAAAAATTTTTGTAGAACACGAAACTTTAGCTGATCGTTGAATTTACATTTATTCATTGTATTGTCTTTTTTCGGATCAGACCGAGATGGGGTAGTGAGATAATCGGTTTAACTATCATCGCGTAGTGGTTTCCTGATAAACATTTCAATTGACTTATTTTGGTATATTGCTAGGATTAACGGAACCGTGTGATCCATTTCTACAACTTCCTACTTTGTGCTTCTCGAAATAAAGAGCACAAATATTTTAACTACATTGAAAAATAAGGAACCTAATTTATTTTTACACGTAACAATTCACTATAATAGGCACTTCTGACTTTCATCAGTTTTATTGTTTCCAAGAAAACCAAAATTGATGAATAGTACAGCTTCAAAATTGTCGAAAAATTTAAGTTTGCGTAATCACTTTGTTGTATTTTGTAGCATTTACATCTAACATTGCAGTATTTAATCATAATACAAATTTTAACAGTATTGTTGCGTGTTAACATATTTTAGAGGACGGGAATTGAAAAATAAAGTATGTTTCTAACATCAAGTCGTAAAAGTTTGCTTTTGTTTAAAGTATTGTTTTAATTTACCTTTCATCTATATAAAAAGCAATCAACTTTGACCTATTGGTAACCTCTCCTACCCCTTGCATTTGTACCGTATAGGTAACAGTTAATGATAATAGTTTACAATTACCACCCATCGGATAAATAGGATGTCCTAAGGACGTTGCTTGCAGTCTAATGTGGATTCTGAACCAATAACTTTAACGTTTTCTTTCCATCGAACTCGAATGAGTCATGAGTTGAGTCTCTTTATTCAAATGTTAGCTTGCGTCGATCAAATATAGTCACAACTCTTTGGACCACTCTGACTATGCACTAACAGTTGGGGCCTTTGATTAAAAGAGGGCAGCGAATCCACTATGCAAAGGAAACATTTACGCAATAAAATGTGAATAAATGCATGATCACCGAATGTTTCCTATGCTTCTTTGTCCATTCCGAAGTCAAAGTTAAAAATATATAAACAGAATGTTCTTAGTATCAAACATAGAAATATTCTTGTTCATTGCAATATATAGTCACATGATTATTCTAATAAAAATAAACTATTTTTCCCTCAATAAAAGAAATAAAAAATGGTCACCATCCAATCATTAAATGTCTTTGTATATGCCGTGTTCTGCGACTGATCACTCCAAAATATGATCCACTTTAAACTTCTTGTTTTTCGCTCGCCTGTTCAGCTCAAACAGAACAAGTAGAGACAACATAATATGAGGCTTGAAGTTAGCAACCTCGAATTATCAGGCTATTTATAAACAGTCGATGGGGCTGGCTTAATTTGGTTTGCATTCTTCCTTTCCATGAATTAACCAATGCCAGTTTAACTTACAATTATAATATCATCAGATCGCCCTAAATTTAAACTCATTTTTCGTGTTATTTTTTTAGTATAATACATACATGATCTTTAACAGAAAAAGTTTAGTATTTATTGGCAAAGTGAATAGCAGAGATTCATAATGTAAAATAACCTTTTGTAATGTTACATTTTAAATCTGTAATAAATGTAAATACCCTCCGCTATAGAACTTTTATGTTTTAAGTCAATATCGGTGCTAATACAATTTCAAAGCTATATAACAGATTACATTCGTTAAAAGTACGTTTGTAAAATCATACATTCAATGCACTGAAACCTTGATACTCTTAATAACCTTGTAATGAAGAAACTAATAACATGTAAACAGAATAAGCTATACTTATTTCATACTAAGTTGTATTCATTTCTTATTGGAAATAGAAGAGTTCACTATAGCTAAATATTAATGATATAGAAATACTTACATTATTTGAATCCAAAATAAAACAATTTACTTGTTTACCAGATGCCTTGGTCAACAATCTATATGCGTAATGATGTTGTCGAAAAACATTATGGTAATATGAGTTGTCATCTCTCAAACATAGAGCAATTATAGTGTCTGTACTATAACCGTGAGAAGTCGGATCGCTAAACCTGATGTAATAAGTGTTCGTGTTTTCAAGATTGTAGCCTTCGGACAAATGTATACCAAAAATCCCATTTCTGGACTGATTTGGCTTAAATTTGATAAAAATCTTACTTGATGTAAGCGGAAATTTAATAATGTTGTCAAATGTTTCAATGGACGTCAAGAATCCTGCAATAAAAATATAAATACGTATGTTTATCTTGTAATTTGTTATTCCTAGTTATATATTACATAAAGGTATATATTACCATTAAGGGTCTATTGCAGCCTTAACATAATTATGCATTATTAAAACACAAAGCGAAAGAAAACAAAAATTCTTTGTATGAATATAATTTGCATAATAAATGTTTGTAAATTGTGCATTCATTCATTATGAGGCGCATATACAAATCATGCTAGGAGCTCAGAGGTAAAGTCAAATGATTTACATCTGATCCCTTCAATACATTGAAGCATAACAGTTGACGAATTATTGTAGGAAGAAAATAACACCAACCCAAAAATGTATTTTACAACACTAGAAGTAAGTACCTAAGAAATAGGGAATTTTATTGACAGGTACGCCCACATAATTATCTTAACTAATTAACTATTTGCTTGATCCTTTTCAAGTAGCCTTTTTAAGTAGCACTACTCCGCCACACGCTCTTTTCCATATCTCAAGGACAGATGATATATTTATTTTAGTTTGTATATAATACATCCAGTTCTAACTCACGCATTCCTTGATTGACAATTCTGTTTAACTGTTGTCATTCCGACGCCTTGAGATTGACAGTTCTATTCGGCTCTTAAACTTGTTTGCAGTAACTGATGAAGCTTACCTCGAACTCAATATTTTAACAGATACCTTTGAGAGAAAATATCCTACTTATTTACTTTGCTCTACATTTTATTTTGAAGAAAAAATAGAATTTAATTTAGAAAGTATGTATTTCTCTTCGAAAGGTAAGGACAGTCCTTCGCTGCAAACTTGAAACACTTAGAATGCATGAGAAAAAAATATAATAATTAGGAGAAACTGCATAGGTGTTCAAGATAGGTATGTATAATATGCCAATGACTTATTCCTGAACCAGATATAAGAAACTGTACTTGATATTGGGCATGAAATTGTAATCAATACCCATATAAAGTCTTATTGGGGAAATACAATTACATAAGTATTGCTAGCAAATTCGAAGGACCAAGTAGTATCATCGGATTCCTTACACATAACACTCTTCTGCTGGAAAAGAGGGATGAGTCCGTAATTATTGAGTACCTAAGATTACATATAAGTGAAGTCAAAAGGCGCTCTATATCGAGATACCTCTCCTACATAACTAACCTAATGGCTTTCGGAACTCACAAGTTCATAGCCACATTAACAAACGTTCCTGGGTAAGATTAAGACAGTTTCCAACACAAAAGTAGTATCCGAATAGTAATGCAAATTATTTCAGGTTGTCAAAGGAAAGACTCTTGAGGAAGGCTCTTGAGGAAGAAAACACGGTCTAGTGTTGTCCGAATAGTAATTTATTTTATTTTCTGAAAGCTTTTTGTTGATAGTCTAGAAGTAGGTGTTCGTGATGAAAACTGGCTTGATGTTGCCCACGATAAAATCCAATGGCGAACAATTGCTCAATAAAACTATTCCGATTAACTTAGTTTTATTGAGTTTAACCCATCAAAGTTTTCATATAATTTTAGTTGCTTTTAGTTGTTTTTCACATTTGCTAATGCGAAAAATTAATTAGTAAATAGGAACATATTAAACTAAGGGGCGTTAATGCGAGTTTGCTTCAACGAGTGTTTGATTCGAACGGTGTAACATTAGTTCCATGTTATGGGAATTAAGACGTATGTGCAGGGATTGACTTACTATTTTCGGAGCGAGGGAGAATGACTAGTTTCTTTTCGAGGTAGTTGTACCTCTAGTTATAATGCAAACAAAAGTCACGAACGGAGTGAGATCGGTTTTATTTTAATGTTAAACTATAACATGGAAGTGTTGTATTAGGATCATATCTTATAAACCGAGATAAAACCAGTTTTGGGTTTTACCATATCTACTAGAACGTAAAGAAACATAATTTCCACATTGACATCTCTGTGAGTATATCCGTCTGTACGTGTGTATGTCCACATAATCTTTCGACAACAATAACTAACGTACAACTGTTCATGTACAGTTAACATTTGGTACACAAGTTCATGTTGCTATGTCTATTCTTTCATTTCAAACGGTTCAATACACGATCAAAATAACTACACCAATGATGTCTGCGAGAAGTTTACATGATTTTGATATACTGCTTGCACCTATTCCCATTTGAAAAACAAATAACTTAAATCAAATATGGCATATCGAAAATGGCGGACGTTATGTGTCATATCTGTTAAAGATGTATAACTGGCTTTCATTTATACTGCATATCGTAGCATTCATGTTCTTTTCTGTCTCAGGAAATTCACCTGACAATTCCACACTTTTCATGAAGCAATTTATTATTATAAGTGGTTTATCATATTCAAAAACTTATAAACGGTTAGAGATACTGAAAAACTAACTACACCAGTGAATTTCTGCAAAACAAAAAAACTTTACTTGAATTTGATGTATAATTTGCATCTATTCACATTTTTTTTAAAACTTGATCCAATATGATGGACCCAGGGGCTAACACTGAGACTAGCCAACTGTCCCTGTGCGTATATAAGTAGATTTACTGGAGGACTATATACCGTATATTAACTACAAAGTAACATCAATATGTTGCTAGAAAAATGCCATACGATAGGCCTAGCGGTGACTTGCACAGAGACTAAAATGCCTGATAATAAGCCAAGCCGAAACAACGATGATGGAAATAGGAGCATAATAATTACGAACAAGATCACACTAAAACTAAACAATTTTATTTTGTGGCATATGTAACAAGGAAGAACAGAAAGAAACCTATATTTAGGATGTGTCCAGAAACTCTAAACTTTGCGACTAATATCAAGGAAATTATCATTGAAAAATTACAGAACGGTAATTATGCTAGTAATATTTTTTAGCCTATCAAAATTGAAGTAATTTCGACCCGTGCAGACAAACATTCAAAAGAGGCTTTTGAAAATAATATTTTGGTAAACATATAAGAAACGAAACTGAATTTGATAACCTGAGAATAGAAGATTCTGCTTAATGGAGAACTCCATAGCGTGTATGATTCACCCGATATCATAAAAATAGCGAATTCACGATGACTATTATTGGCAGGCCAAGTAGCTCTTATCGGGAGAAATCGAGATTCAATGCCATCGCAGTTCGTGAACAGGAAGGAAAGAAACCATTAACAATCCCAAAAACCTGTGAGAATGATAAAATTAGAGGAAATTTTCGAGAGCTAGGTGCTGGTGATGACTCTTGCCCAGTATAGAGCTTAATTACGACTATGTTACTGTGGTAATCTATTTGCTTTTTCCGTAAAGTATAGGGTTTGTTTGGTTGGAAACACTAAAAATCGCAGCGTCCGGAATAATTGTACAATTTGCTCCAGTACCGAAATGCAAATTTGGGTGCTGATAAAACGAACGATATGGATGATTCTTGAAATATTATATGTGTAGTGTTTGTTTCCAACACTGAGAGTTTCAAGGCCTGTGGTACCTGAAGTGCCTTTGAGAACTTTCCCAGTAACTATTGCGTATATATTTAAAATTAAGTATAAGTCAATACGGTTAATTCCAGCGGTATGAAAGCATTTTGGGAAATTCTTTAAAAAAATAAGTTGTTGGCAAATACTTACAACTTCGGGAACTCGAAGTACTCGGATACTTGGGGAGGCAACATAAAAAAAATCTATTGTGATAAATAAAATTTTTGCAATGGTTTGTGCGATATGTTCAAGAGCTTCGCAATATTTTGAACTAGTTGACCGTGGGTGACAAAAATACGTATACATCATCTCTCAGTACTCAACGTACTTTACAGAAAGCTTGGAATAAATCAATGCACTCATGTAGATTTGTATAAACACGAGACATATACAGACGGATGTCCAGGCAGATACAGACATTTTTATTTACTTTCATAGACCATTTATGACAATAGTCAATAACACATTTGAATGTTGACTTTTATGTAACTCCTTTATTTTTGTCTCACACTTTGATGGGGTAGGAAAATGATGGACGTGTATTTCCTCGAATGAAACAAATTTCTTCGGTCACACAAGACAAATGCCGGGAGGTGCATTCGACCTAGGCCCTGGTAGACTTCTTCCTTACTCCTTCCCATCCTAACCTGTATATACCCAACGGCCTTGAATAAATTTAAATACAATACTGCACGTTCATGAGGATACGACATAAGCTGCTTTATTCATAATTCATACGACATAATTCATATACAACATAAGCTGCTATTGCACGTTCATGAGGATATGATGGTATCCATCGAAAACACAGTTCAAGTATTCTAGCCAGTGTTTCTTTCAGAGTGGTGAGAGGAGGGTATTATCGACTGAATCATTTACTCCCAACTAAAAAAAGAACATTTTTT
>JAGDQP010049030.1:0-14603 GCA_022664845.1 Lepisma saccharinum
CCGATTTTGCTCATTAACGAACTTAACCGAGCTATTAAGCCTAGAAACAACATATAAAAATTTGGTTCAAATATCTTCAAAATTATGGCCGCTAGCGTGTTAATATATAAATATACACTTTCATATCGTACCGATCTCAATAGGTATATTTTCTTCGAAATCTACCTAACAACGCATCTCTTTGAATAAAATCGCTTCATTTCGCTCTTTACTTGAACTTTCCACTTAACATGAACAATTTCGCTTAATATCGATAAATTAAAACTACTCAAATTACGCACGAAACGTCCAAAAACGCCAAGATAATGAAAATTACGCACTTCCGAAGTTTATCGCTCAAGGAGAAAAACTTTTGGCCCTACAAACTAGGAAGAGAGAAAGTGATTCCTGACGATTTCAGCAACAACGATTTAATCAACAGTTCCTAACTTAGAGAATTCAAGGCTGGCAGGTCCTTATTTACTTTATTAGCTTTTTCCATTCTAAGATTTGATGAAAGCAGGATCTGATTTCAGATTTGGGTTCAACGACCTTCATTTGTCGAGTTTTAATCTGGTTACTCTAAAGATGGCAGGTCCTCTTATTTTACTTAGCTTTCTCAATTTAAAAAATAACGCCAGTTTCACTTTATATACGCCAGTATTCTGTCATTGGGACTGTCCTAAATTTATACTAGCAACTTATTTGCTATTAATAAAATATTGAAGCACGGATATAATACATCCATTTGTGCTTCGGCAAAAATTCTCATGCAGGACGAGAAATACTGTCACAACTAGGAAACCAACGTACCGTTAATTGTTAAGTCAAGTCAAGTCAAGTAGTAGTACTGGCCCGCTGCAATGATAAGTAAAAATATATAAGAGACACATCTCAAATATATAAGAAACATTTAAATACCTACTGAGAGTCCTTTTACCTTTCTCCCCGTGAAAACTTTGAATCACTCTTCTTGGCAGCTAACCAATTACAATTAAATTTCATGAATATTAAAAGTAGAAAATACGTTTTAACTATTATACTACTTAATCTTCATTTCCTCCACCCAGCGCTGACATCTATTGTTCCCCAATTGTTAAAATGTAGTAGTAGTGGCTCTTTTGATAGATGAGATAGAAAAAACTTATACGTTTTTCAACCTTTGAACCGATTTTGATTAACTTTCTGCACGTTGTACGGATCGTTCCTATGGAAGTTCGCTTTTATCCTTCAAATACATTAAGCGAAAGGTAGACTAATCCATAATACCCTCGTTCTGTTACGTAATGCTTTGACAAAATCACTAACTGCGAGTTCTTTCCCCTTATTCAAAGCAAACCACTTCTCTGAAACCTGTTATTTTATTTTCTCCTCTTCTTGCATACTTACTGTGAGTGTTTAAAACCAATCTAAAGAAGACAGCACAAAAATGCATGTTTGCAGATCCCAAACATTACACTATAGGGGGAATCTTCAGTGTCTCCCCATTGGAGAAAAAAGTATGACGTATACTGGAGAAAAAAGTACGTGACGTCATAAGCTGAGAGGTAAATTTGTACTGGTTTGTTTTGACTTATTGTCCGTTCAAATACAAAAATAGGAGAAAATTAAGAGATCTAATACCACTATTAATGACACCCTTCGCATTCTTTGAAATCACACAGATAATGTATATAAAATTCGGAAGATGAAAACTCTTTTAAAACAAGATGAATATGTGATGCAGAAATGCCAAATGCATGTTCTCTTCAGATATATAAACAATTGTACTTAATAAAATTCCTTGTTAGGTTTTGTGCCTACACTTTAAATAACCTCCCAAATCATTAAGCAGTCAAGATTAAAGTTTTTTTTGTTCTGTCTTAAAATAATTATTTTTCCTTACATAGGCTTAAAAAATGCGTTTCGTTCGACATTTATTCCAAAACTGTTTTCTCAAAAGTGGTTTCTTCATTTCAGGGAACCGAGCTTCTACATTTCAATGGTAGAGGGTTGGCGTAGCATTCGGGAGGTCTTTGGTTCGATCCCAGCGGGCGATAATCCTGACTGAAGTTTTTCCAGGGCTTTTCCTCTGTCACACCATGGAAATGTCAAGATGGCACCTTCAACATAGACCCTGGCCAACATCTTCCCACATGATTTTCTTTCGTCTCCATATCCCGGCCTGAGCCTTAGGGAGTATGGAGTATTCCCTAAGGGAGTATTCTTCAGAAATAAATATCCTGGTTTCACAATTCCGGTCTCATGTTCACATGGAAGATATTATGTATATTACATTAGTTTGTTTTCATTACTTACATATTATATAATAATACTGTACTCTACATACAGACTATGAGATAACTCTGTTTTTGTTATATCTCGTAAAGAGTGAGGAAGTGGGACTTTTTCAGACAAAAGAAGAAGCAACAATTAGTAATAGTAAATTATAAATTTGGAGAGGTGGGGGCCATCATTTCACGAGATAAATTTCGTTTTTGTTATGTTTCGGAAACCGCAAGGGTACAAACATTTTTTTTAGGACAAACGAAGCAGAAACGAATAGAAAACATAAATTTTGAATTTGTAGAGATGGGGAACCACTTTCATTTCGTTATAATTTGGAAACTCTGATGGTTTGAAACGAAACATTTTTTCGCGGAAAACCGGGACAAATTAAGAACAAGGGAATAGGAGATAGTAATTTTAAAATTCGGGTAGCGAGGGTTTGTCGTTTCATCAGCTCCTCAATTGTTTTTGCTCGGAAACAGGGAACCTACGGGGACAAACAAATGGCGAAAAGAAATTTTGAATTCGGGGAGAGGATGGGAGTGAAAATTTTCCCTTCCGTTAGTTGAGGCTGCCATTTTTGCATTCGCTTAATATGATGGTAAAAAAGGGAACATTCAGTCCCTGTTATTATGTGAATTACAGATTTTCTTAGTAAAATGCACAATTCTGAAATAATAGATGTCAGTACAAGATATAGCAAGTGTACATGTAAACATTTTAAGTTTAAAAAATACTTTTTTAACTTGTTTATTTCAGAAATACAGATATAATTTTCTATAGCACTGAACAAATAGTGGAAGCTACTACTTCACAGACAAATCAGGTAATTTTTTGTAGCTATTAACATGCGGTTAGTAAAGTGCCCTCCTTACGAATATCAAACTATTGCTGCTAGGAACTTCATGGATGGAAACTTGCTTCACTGATCGATAAGAACTTTTGTCGAAGCAGAAATTGATGCATTATATTCGTGCTTCAATATTTTTCAGAGGAAAAAAGAAATGAACTTGACGGTATAACTCTATGGCGCACTCAATGGCAGCATACTGGAGTACATATAATGAAAGTGACGTTAATTTTTTGAATGGACAAGGCTAAGGAAAAGAAAAGAGCATTCCATCTTTAGAGTAACCCAATGGTTTAAATCGAGGTCATTGGACTCACATCTGAGATTTACTCTCGTGTGTTGTACAAAACTCATCAGAAATGACTATATATACAAACGCGCATGTTGTTTTTCATGTTTGAGAATCACAGACTTCTGAATCACAGAGCGTTATACCGGTATAATAACTTACGGATCGTATCAAGGTTTCTATATTGTCTATGGGCGGGTCGTATTATACACTGGTGCGTTTGGTCACGTGGCTTGTGAAAATACCCAACCAGCTAGTAGTGGTGGAAAGTTCTTCGAAAAAAAAAATATTAGAACTTGTGAAATTTAGACTTGTAGCTGGTAACTAGTGAACTAGTAGACCAGTATCGTTGAGAAACAGGTCCCTGGTGGTGTTTTAATAAGACAAATCTTGGCAATATCTTCGCAGCTTTAAAAATAGCACATGGCTAAGACGTTTCCTTTCCAAATTAACATGAGTTCGATCCCTGGTCCGGACAGGAATACTTTTTCTGCTTATCAATAGTTCCTGCTAGTAACTTCTTTTAATGAAATAACTTAAGTGTAGAATTTCCGAGCAAGCATCCACGCTGTCTCTACTGTTACGTCAAGCTGAGTGGTGACCATACAAAAGCTTCTAAGCAAACATACAAAGTAGTGAATAAGACTTTCCTACGTCACTTTTCTTCGCGAATTTTCTTTCTGCTAACAATGGAAAATACAATTAAAACACGATCTTAGTAAGTAGGAAAGCTACGTCCGATGTAGTATAGTGGTTAAATGGTTGTACTTTCAGTTTGTAGATTCGATTTGTAGATTTTAGATTTGATTCACAGTTAATCCACCACTTGTTTAAAAATACACTTGTATGAGATTGATGCCCTGGCTGCGAACTGCAGGTTATTGGACAGTCGAGAGATTAATAAGTATGTGTGTGATTGTAATAGATCAATACAATTGTTTCATGGTTAATATCAATTTCCCTTGCATTTTCCTTTCTTAGGTCTTCTCGTGTTTGTCTCCTCCTTTAGTTCTCTTTCTCTCTGTTTTTGTTCGGTTATGTGTGTGTATGTAAGTCGAGAGAGTTAGAGAGAGAGGGGCGGAGATTGTAAAGATAACTGTTTGTGTTTCTAAACATAACAGTAAATGTGAAATACTGTAAATTATATTTACATAATTGACGACACAGAGGCTACTCAATTACGTCTCTGATGCAAATGCAGAGTTCTTAAAGTTTTGGGAACAATGGTTCATCAATAAAAAGAAGTCACTCTCAACTGTGATACATGAGCAGAAGCTTATAACAGTTTCGACAACCCGGGTAGTATCTACACAATAGCTAAGCAACCAAATAACGTTGTTAAGGAGGTGACTTCAATTTCCATTGCCAAAGAGAGAGGGTTTCCAATAGGTTATATTTTTTGGATATGATTTGACACCCCATAACACTCTTATCAATGGTAACGATGCGACTGCTAAGCCTGTGAAATCTGCTCTCATGGTCGAATTACGAAAGATGCTTCTAGAGATTTAGATCTTCAAGTCAATTTGTCATCTATTTCCACTGTTGTTGTTATAGATGTTATGTGTGAGATACGACGAACCCAAACATCATATCTTCAGACATTTTCAGACACGTTTGCAGCTCTCATAAACCACGTCAGAAATGTCGGTCCACATGAACGTGAAGATTATATATTTGATAGCTACCTTGCTCATTCCATAAAAAAATGCAGAGAGGGAAAGAGGAGCGTCTGTAGCTACTTATTGCGCTAATCTCAGTCACTAAACTGCCAGTGCAAATGCCAATGTTTTGGGAATCATCAGATAACAAAATTCTACAAAATGCACTAATGTAATACCTTAAACTTCACACGTCACATTAAAGTTACAATGTAGGGACGACCCAACACCTGCGTTAGTACTTCCAAGCACTGCTACACTACATACAGACTTCAGTCGATGAATTGACAAAACCCATTGAAAAGGTAGATTTATGAAAAATCCCACATATACAGCATATTTTAAAAACTGGTATACAGCACATTATATTATTATCAAACAATACAGATGTCTTTGTTCTTCTGCGTCGTTCCCATCAAATATTCCGAGAGCATGGCTTTCCCGAGTTGCATAGCGTAAGTCAGAAACTGATATTATTCCCATCCATATCCTGGCGACTTCATGTGGTGAATTATGTGATGTCATACTTGCAACACACATACTGACAGGTTGTAATGTGACTAGTATGATGGGAACAAAATTGACTGCTCTGAGAGCGCATCCTGAAAGATGTTTGCGTCATTTTGGTTCCCGTATACCACTAACAGACGAGAATTATCAGCTTTCAGAGGATTGCTTCGTCCAAGTAATGAAACCAGGCACAGTGTGCAAATTATGTGATGAACTACGTCCGCATTTATCAAACCAACAAGACTATTAATCTCTTGACACTACCACCTACTTCATCTGCATTGAGTGGCCATATCAAGCGTTCTTTTTAGCAAGAATATGCGTATGCATCTGCTATATGGTCATCTATAAGATTTGATCCGGAAGAATTTGAATGAAATTCTGTAATTTTATTTTGAATGAGAACTGTATCGACGAACAATATAATCATTTAATTAATTATTTTAAGCAAGGTATTTGTGTTGCAAGTTCCAAAGCAAAAAGTATCCAAGATACTAAAAGAAAAGGGTATAAACGAAAATCTCCGTAGATAAATTATGAATTATTAGAATTAGTAAAGAAGAGAGATAAGTATTTTTCTTTATTAAATAGATTTCCAAATAACCAGAATATACGTGGAGAGCACAGCAGACTTAGAAATTCAGTGACAAAACTTAGAAGGAAACAAAAGAATGATTATTATAACAAAAGAATTAGTGAATCCCTAATTGATAGTAGGAGATTTTGGGCAGTCGTTAAAAAGTTATTGACAAACAAGAAATCTGAGAGTAATGTACAATAATGTACAAAATATACAACTTCAAGTAGATGGTATTAGATTAGATGATAATGAAATACCTAAGATATTAAATAATCATTTTGTAAATATTGGTAAAGAATTAGCCAACAAAATACCCAAAATTTCAAATCATAAGCAGATTATCCATATACCTTCTAATTTTAGTTTCTATTTTATTCCTGTTACCCCAGCAGAAGTTATTAACATCATTAATACATTGAAGAATAAGAAGAATAAAACACGAGATGGATGAATTTTTAATTAAATGCAAATATACCATTAGTAACACAATATCCGAGTTCGTTAATTTATCTTTTAGTTCAGGAGTTTTCCCGGAACAAGGCAAATTGCTAAGGTAATACCAGCATATAAGGGTGGAAATAACTTAGATCCTAATAATTATAGACCAATCTCGATATTGAGTTGTATATATAAGGTAATTGAAAAGTGTGCCTATGATAGAATGATCAAATACCTTGACTCTATAAATTTATTTTATCAATATCAATATGGATTTAGAGGAAAATCTAGTACATTAAATGCTGTAAATGATGTTGTGGTTGAGATACAAGAAACCTTGGACAACAATAAATTAGCAGCAGGGTTTATTTATAGATTTAAAAAAAGCCTTTGATACACTCAAACATGAAATGCTTCTAGCTAAATTAAAAACGATAGGATTTAGATAACTACCTCTCAATTGGTTGAAAAGTTATAATCAAATAGATCTCAATATGTGTCAGTTAATTGTAAAGAAAGTGGTGAATTAAAAATGGAATACGGTGTACCCTAAGGATCAATCTTAGGCCCTTTTGTTATTCTTAATATATGTAAATGATGAATAGTTGTTGAAACTGAAAGGGAAAATAACATTATTTGCAGTTGATAGTGCAATATTTTACAAAGCAGATTCAATAGATCAATTAAAACCCTATATTGAAGAAGATATGTCTACTTTATACAATTGGTTGTGCACAAACTGTATGTCATTAAACTTAGAGAAGTCTGTCTTTGTAATCTTTCAGAAACCTTTGTCAAAGATAGAACTACCAAATAAAATCGGTACAAAACATTTAGTAGTGGAAAGAGTGGAATGTATAACATATTTAGGATTAACCCTAGAAACACCAAGGTATTTTACATACAGAAATGTCCAAGGTGGGTCCGTTGGACCCATACTCATTAATACAGGATTTTAACTTATTTTAATGGATTTTGTTATAGAATTTTAGTGCTTTACAATGTTTAGTTTTAGGTTAGGTTAGGCTAGATTAATTTTAGTTTTAGCTTAGATTAGGTTAGGCTAGATTAATTTTAGTTTTAGCTTAGGTTAGGTTAGATTAATTTGAGTTTATTTTTTGTAAGGTATGAAGGTGGCACTATCTGAATAGTATATTACTACGAGCATTAGTATTTTTCCTACTTTTATTTATTTGAAGATATGTAACAGCCTTCGCAGGATATCAGTCTTATTATCTTGTCACTCCTTAAGTTCTTTAGTAGGGCATTCAATAGAAAGCAAACATATAGTAAGTGTAAAATAAGCATTTCTTTTTTTTTCAAAGGAAATTTTGATACAAAAAGTATAATTGAGAAAATCGTACGTGAGAAATTTTTACTTCAGTAGTCCTTATTCCAAATTCACTTTACTAAAATGTTTCTGCGTGAGTGCGTGGATTTCAAAATATAGTTTCACAGTTTGATAGTACAAACACTGATTGTAAAATATTGATTTTTTGGCAACGAATTATGAATTTACGCAGAAAATCACACCAGCGAATAATTTACTTACAACCAACGCACAGACGCTTTACCACAGAATGTTCGTTACACGTTCTTTTTGCATACTTCGCACTGTTGCTTCTGTTTCCGTGCTTTCTTCGTTGCACAAAAAAACACTGTCTTTTGGCAGTATCATGCTGGTCTGAAATCTTCAGCGTTTCCACTCGGCGCTTACCCAAAATTATTGCTTGCATTTCTTGAATTTGCTTCGGAAGCCCAACCTGACTTCTTTTCTGCAGATGAGGAAGAGCTAAATGTCGATCCAATCCTATCAAAAACTTGAATCGCCTTCTGTTTGGATTGGATTTTTCCCAATCAGGATTGGGATTCATCCACACAATGTACGTGGCAAGAGCAGTAACGTCAATGAGGTTCATGAGAAATGCATAAGGCCAACGGTTGTATTTTCTCTTGCAGGAATATTCATGTAACATTTGATCTAAGGTGTCCACACCGCCTTTCGTTTCATTATAGTATAGGATTATTTCTGGTTTGTTTTCTTTCTCCACTACCACATTGTCGTCATGATGCATGGAAGATAGTAAAAAAGCACACTTTCCTTTTTTGGGAACATATGAAACAAGCGTAAAATCTTCATAGAAATCAAACAGTGAAGAATTCTCATCTCTCTTCTTATCTGCTAGGAATTCTTTGGGTACAAATGTCTTGTTTTTTCTAACCGTTCCCACCACTGTCACTCCATTTTTCAGCAACTCTTTTGCCAAATTGAAATCAGTGAAATAATTATCACAAGTCACATTTCTATGACTTTTATAGTAGGGTTCAACCAACTGAGTAACTACCCGTGCTCCAAGTCCTGGTTCAGCCTTTACGTTTTTTTTATTTTCCCAAGTACTGAATGCCTCTGAGAGGATATGAGGTTGCCGAATCACAAGCCCACCATATTTTTATTGCATATTTGTCCGGTTTAGATGGGATATATACTCTGAACTTACATCGTCCGCGAAATTGAACCAATTGTTCGTCAACAGTAATATTGACACCAGGCAAATAATGCTTTTCAAGAGATTTATTGACTTGTCCCTAATTGGGGCCAATTTATCCTTCTTTCTTCTCTCACTCCTACTATTTTTATCATCAAATCGCAGAAATCTTGAAAGTAACTGAAATCTATTTCTACTCATTGTTGCTCGAAAGAGTGGAGGTCCAAGTTCTGAATCGCAAAAAATACTTACATGTAAGTTATTCCATTTCAATGATCCCGCTGTCAGCAGCAAACCTATGAAAGCAAGAGTTTCTTGTGAGTCACATGGCTTCCATTTACTTGCCTTATCACCCAGTACCCTTGTATCCTCCTCGTTTGTGTGCTGAACAATTTTCTGGAGGATGTCTATTCACACATACAATTGGAAGCTATCTTCTTGAGTCTTTACTTCCTTTGACGGAGGTAACACAACTTTGTTCAGTTTTGATTTCACAATGTTAAAACTTTTAGTTCTACTAAAACTTGAGTAAGTTTTCTTCCATTCTACAGTTTTACTTAGGTAAACATAACTCGTTGTTGATGTGTTATTTACAGCATCATCCAATTCGAAACTGCTACTCTCTGCTGAAGTCACACTTACGTGATCGCTTTCACTATCACTGGGAACATAGCTCTCGTCCTCTTCCATAAATTCTACTAATTGTAAATCCATGTCCTCGTCACCAACTTCGTCTAACAAGTCAGGACGAATGCGATTTCTCGCCATTGTGCAACAAGAAACTAAATTTTGTCAGCAATTGCACTATCAGTGGACGGAAATGTAATACAAAAGGAAAAGCAACGCGAAACAATCTACAGGTGACGATCTTAGTGTTGACAGCTCCCCTTGTAGCCAGAGTTGCCAACTCTGTGTGACTCCAGAGTTGCCAACTTTGTGTAACTCAAGTGTTGCCAACACCTCGATAGTGTTATTCACAATGATAATCTTCGGTTAATGTATAAGGGTCCAATGGACCCACCTTGGGTTTTAATGTTACTATTTTGGACTCGCAGCCTTGTATAAAAATCAAAAACAGATTTAACATTCAAAATCAGGTGAAAGAAGCAGAAAAGTGCAAATATAGTTGGCACAGAAAACCATGAATGTAGGCGAAATGAAAAAAAAATCTAAACACAAAAATGTAACCGTTGGGGTCCGTTGGACCCACCTTGGTGTTTTTAGGGTTAAAAATTGAGCAACATCTTTCTTGGGAATAGCATTTTACGTTTTTTAGAAAAAACGATAGCCCCTATTGTTGGAATAATGCATCGTTTCAAGAACGTTTTATCGTTGAATGTTAAAAAAAATGGTCTTTAACGCATTTATACAAAGTCATCTGATATACTTATGTACAATCTGGGGTCACACAAACAAAACAAGATTACATAAACATATATTATTACAGAAAAAAGCTATTAGAATAATGTATGGTTACCAGTTGTATCATCCCAGTAAGAGTTTGTTTTACGAAACAAATAATTTTCCGCTGGAAATATTACTTAAAATTCATTCATGTAGCTACGTTCATAAAGCACTGGGTGGAAATATGCACAGTGATTTACTGTTAATAAAAAGGAATGAAGTGCATGGATAGAGGACCAGACAAACAGAGCAAATCAGCATTGATAGGATTAAAACTTCTACTTATGGTACAAATAGTGTTAAATATAATTTATGTCAAAATTATAATACTTTACCTAAACACATAAAGACCATAAAATCTATTCCCAAATTTAAAAATGAAGTGAAAAAATACTTTTGGAAACTTTTTACAGATACGTAAATTCTTTTGTCAAAATATTACTGAGAACCTTTATAGATACAGAAAAAGACTTACTAATTTCTTTCCAAATTTGTGCTTTGCAATTACTTTTAGAACAGTGTTACCATCTAAAGTATGCCCTTAGTGTGAGCCTATTCGCTCGTTGGGGCCCATCGTGTATTTTATTACTAATTATGTAATGGTTGCCTGTACTTTTATCTAATGTAAATGTAAGTCACCAATTTGGAGAATATGTACTACCTAAAATAAAATGTGTAGAACTTGCAAAAAAAAAAAAAAAAAAGAAATCTTACCCGATCTAAACCTAAATATTGTGATCAACCACTAATCGATCTATGGTGTGAAATACTTTTATTCAAGATAGTACCAATACATGTTGATTGTTTTATAATGTACTTCTAAAAAAATTGTTGAATATAAAATTAACAGAAATCCAAGGCATGGTAAAGAAACATCACGCCACGGTCATACGTGTTAATGATCGGGATAAAGAAAATCAAACAACAACACGTAGTTAAATACAATGACCAAAAAACACTCGCACTCGCAAACCCGGAATTGAGCAACGCAAAAGGTGAATTACATTGAGAAAAAATTTCCTAAAAGCTTAATAATCAAATCAAAGTTGTAAAGCAAAATTAAGCCAGTAAATGTGGCAGTCAATTGAAAGTTTTGTTAAAATCCGTATCAAGCCGATTCCGAGTTGCAAACAATAGTGGTCTCCAAATATGTAAGTGGCCTTTAAAAATTTTCTTGTGTCTAACTTCTGAGGTCGATCTTATCTCTGATGTATTCTAAATTTAGCAACATGAATTCAATTTAAAATTAGGTTTTTATTAACAAAGACAAACTCATTTATTATTGCCTTAGGCATTAAATTATTTAAATTGTCGACAATTTTAAGCATTGCCTTCTGTAATGCCGCGATGACTATCAGCCTGTCGGTATGTTAAATTATTATGCCTTTGATTTCATTGTTAAGAAAAGGGAATTTAAACTCTTTAATTTCACATGTTTTGGTTACCCTATCCTAGAAAGGCCCGACAACTTTACATGCTGTTTTAAATAGAAAATAGTTGTTTTCACTGAGCTACGCGCATATGACTGAACGCTGTCTCACAACTATAACAGAAGCACTCTAATTCTGTAAACGTGAATTAGAGATTGGCCGTTATAGTTGGGTGACGAAGTCATCCCTTAAACTAAATGGAAATTGCAACTACTGGTGATTTCTGTCCCTTCGAAGCGACACACACCTAATGGATGCAGTTCTTCAGCTAGCGCTTTTAGTCGTGAAACCAATAATACAATATGTGTAGTATTATAGGTAAATATGAGTATGGCAGAAGCCGGTCAAATATAACTAATGAATATTGAACAATACGACTAATGCACAATATCATACCTGACGAATTAATAAATGATGCTTCGTTGTAAACAGTACAGTAAAAGATTTTAAATAAGGTCTAATCTTCTGTGTTAGGTGCTTCACCTTTTGTCAGCAACATATCGAAATTTCTCCTGACTTTAACTTTACTCAGCCAAAGTTGCGCCTCCAACTTAGGTGTGTTGGGGGTTACGCCCCCTTTATCATAGCCAGGCTCTGCGGGTTATTGTTCCCCTTGATACCGATCTGCACCAAACCCATAGGGGAGCTTTACCCCATTTGTGATGACCTACTCGTGATGGTACGCCTTCATACCAAATTTCGTTTCTTTAGCTTCAGGGATTTGAAAAATGTGTTTTTGGGTGGCCATTTTGGATTAAAGATGGCGACTTTTCTAACGTTTTCTTATATTGTTGTGACCTACTCGTGATGGTACACCGGCATAGAAAATTATTTCCCTAGCTCGAATGGGGTGGAAAGTGAGGTTTTCGGCTTCCATTTTGAATCCAAGATGGCGACATTTTCAAAATGTAATATTTGCTTAAACCATTCGTGATAATACACATGTATGCGAAATTCCGTATCTCTAGCTCAAACATTCTGGGAAATGGATTTTGAGGTCCACTATTTTGGATCCAAAATGGCGTCTTTGGATACATTTTGTAATATTTAGTTAATCTACTAGTAACATTGTACCTTTGCATCAAATTTGGTGTTTCTAGTCCCAGCGGTTTAGGTTTTGTATTCTATAGGACAATGAATTTGATGGCAGTTTTGGATCCAAGATGGCGACTTTTTCAACATTTTCTGGTATTTTTCTAAACTGCTAGTGACCATGTACCTTGGTACCAAATATGTGTCACTAGCTCAAACAGTGTGGAAAATTGATTGATTAGGCCCGCCATTTTGGATTCAAGATGGTGACATTTTCAGCATTTTGTAATATTTTCCTAACTTACTAGCGACGTCATACCTTCATACCAAACTTCATTTCAGTAGCCTTTAGGCTGTGTATTATATACAAAAATGGGTTTGGCGGCCATTTTGGATTTAAGATTGCGACTTTTTCAGTGTCGAATCTTTTCCTTTACCTACTCTTAGTCATACACCTTCATACCAAATTTTGTGTTATATATTATTGGGTTATATATTATATGGATTGGACGAAAAATCCTTTGGACTAAATATCGATTGGGCGAAATGTCCTGTGGACGAAAAATCCGTTGGACCAAAAGTCGATTAGACGTAATGTTTGTGGATGAAAAATCTGTTGGACCAAAAGTCGATTGGACGAAATGTCTTGTGGACGAAAAATCCGTTGGACCAAAAGTCGATTGGACAAAATGTCTTGTGGGCGAAAAATCCATTGGACCAAAAGTCGATTGGACGAAATTTCTTGTGGATGAAAAATCTTTTGTACCAAAAGTCGATTGGACGAAATGTCTTGTGGACGACAAAGTCAATGGACGCAATGTCTATGAACTAAATGTCACTGATCTAAATGTATGAACAAAATGTCTTTGGAAGAAACGTCACCGCGCCCTTTGTTTCTGATGCGAATGTTAATTCAACACTATCTTTCCAGTTTCTCTGACTGGATAATCGAGGAACTTAAGTTTATTGAAAGTAAGAGCGGAAAATCTTTATTGCTTCACCAAGAATACATCTTCACTCGAAAAAAAAAAAAAACAGAAAAATTGTGTCTGACTACTGGCAATGTGTGCATAAATATCGCAAGTCAAACCCGTGCAGGGGGAGCGTCTATATCAATTTGAATAATCAGGTTATTAATATGAAAACACATTCTTACGTTCCTGATGTTGCAGCCACAAAAATTGACATGTATGAAAACAACGGCAGTAAAAGAGCGAGGGCCGAACTTTCTTCAGCTATGAAGATATTTGAGCAAGAATTTGGTAAATCAAAGGACTGAGGTCTTGTTAGTCACTATACAGGTTTGAAATCGAGCATGTAAAGATCTGCTTGAAAATCCTTAGGAGTTCCGCCGACAGTGAATTCAATGAGCGGTAACAAGTTTCCGGGAAACATCTTGAAGACAAAAGATGGAGAACAGTTTCTTCAGTTGAAGAGTATTCTGAAAGAAATGGCAGATTTATTGGGTTTGATAGCAAATTATACACGTCGACCTTGTACGAAAGTAATCTTGTAGTGGGCAACGGAACAGTTAAAACATGTAAGAAATACTTTGATCAGTTATGTACACTTGATACTGAGACTGAGTTTTCTTCAGATCGGCATTATATTGCTTGATGTCAAACAGAGAAAAAAAACAGTTAGATGAAACGTTTTTCACTAACAAAATCGGTTAT
>JAGDQP010049031.1:0-14602 GCA_022664845.1 Lepisma saccharinum
CCAACTGAGCCACCATGACCTACTATTATCGTGTAAAATGTAAAAGCTTAGCAGATCCTTATGCAGTGGTTAGAAATATTGTGTAAGTGGAAGCAAGGATACCACGAAAGCAAGTGTCTCCTCGCCTCACAACTCCTTTGTTTAATGTTCATCAAATCATGAACGGGTAGTTCATATATTGTCGCTAAAAAAAAACAATAGCACGTGGTATTCCCAACCTTGTTTTCTGCTCGTCTGATTTCATTTTCTTTGTTTTACCGTCAAGTAATTGATTTAAATTTCTTACTTATGTAGTGGCCATATTTGACGTTTCTTTCATTGTTGTCTCCATATTGTGTCTGCGCTCTACAGGCCGCTGCCCTCTAAACTCATATCTTAGGAATGACATTTATTTGCTGAAACAGAGGAAAACCTTAGGAAACTTTTGTCTGGTTACGGGTAACACAATTCATGCCATCGTGCCTACCTGTCAGAGCTGAGATCAGAAACTTTAGGTGACTTGGCCGGAGCCATCCAAAAGCTTGATCTGATTGACTTTCGTGCTCTGGGGGTAACATTCCTGAAAGAAACGCAATAATTTATTTTCAGGAATGAATTAAAAACTCTGGTTTGCCCTCCGTGTCAGACCAGGTCCCAAGCATATACCCGGCAACCCTGTCCAAAACTTCAAACGTTCCAGCTCTGTTCCCTGTACTGTTCGCAAGGCTGCGACCGTAGTGATGAGTGATAACGCTTGATTCTTTGTAATCAACTACTCCCGTTTCTGATAGCCGGTTGGTACAAAAGTGATTCAGAGTTTACTTTAAACTATAGGTCCCATACTTAGATAGCCATCTTTCGATGGTGAAAAATAGCAAACCACTATCGGTTCACAACTCCCAGATACCGTCGAGGCATAGACCTACTTCCTGGCAGAACACACATAGTCATTCAGCAGATCATTCATTTGGTTGCTGCGACTAAGGAAAATAATATCATTTGCGTGTCTTCCAGTGCCAATCCGAGACCAGGTGTAACCACTAGAACGCGGGGAAGACAAACTTTGATTATTTTGTGTTGTGAATGTCTATTTCTAGTTTATATTTTAATATTACTACATCAAACATCAAACCAAATATATACACATCGGAAATATTAAACCTCGGACTTAACAGCCATTTAGGACAAGTTATCACGATTCAAAACTTTTTTACTTCAAAAAGTCATACTATGAAAATAAAAAAGAGAGATTTCAGAGAAAACAATATTCAGAGTTTTATTGAGTGCTTAGAAATGGAAGACTGGTCAAGCATATTTGCAACTGAGTATATTTCAGTTGATGAAATGTTTAAGCTGTTCCTAACTAAATTCAAATTACGGTTCGACCAATGTTTCCCACATATAACCGTACGAGTAAACCATAAAAGGCGAAATAAATGGATCACAAATGGCATTAAAAGATCATGTCAAAAATGAAAACCCTCAATTTAATAAGCAAACAAACTACTGACATAAAATTTATTGAGTATTTTAAAAATTACAAGAAGATTTATAGAAAGGTCATAAAGCAAGCAAAAAGTTCCTATTATGACAACCTGATAAATAAAGCAGATAATAAAACAAAAATGGCGTGGAACTTGATAAAACAGGAAACCAATATGAACAATAAAGCTTCAGGAAATATAGAACTTAAAACAGAAAATAATCAGATCTGCAATTACCCACATGCAATTGCAGAGATATTCAACTCTTTCTTCAACAATGTTGTAGATAAACTCCTTAATGCAAGGCCAAATGCTGCAATGTTTATAGACGAGCCCCATCCAATACCACATGTCTCAAATTCCTTCTTTCTTACACCCACAGATCCTTATGAAATAATTGCTATCGTAAAGAAATTTAAAAACCGTAGTTCTGCAGGGCCTGATGAAATACCTGAGTTTGTAATAAAGAGATGTATACAGGCTATTGCTACGCCATTGTCTGATTTAATTAATGCATCATTTAATCATGGGCAATTTCCAGAAAATTTAAAGTGGTCACTAATCAGGCCACTACATAAAAAAGGGGATAAACGTAATTGTGAAAATTATCGACCCATATCACTCTCATCTAAATTTTCCAAAATTATCGAAAGTATTATGAAAAAAAAACTATTATCCCATCTGGAACAAAACAAAATTATTTGTAACTCACAACATGGATTTCTAAAAAAATAGATCTACTACTACTGCTATCTTAAGTTACATACAAGAAATAGTATCTGCTATTGACAGTAAATCATATCCATTTTCAATATGTTGTGATTTAAGCAAAGCCTTCGATTGTGTTAATCATTCACTACTTTTATCGAAATTGTCTTCCTATGGGATACGCGGAACTACTAATGAATGGTTTTCATCGTATTTAAAAAATCGACATCAGTATGTTGAACTCACATACACGGATCAAAACATGCATAAACAAAAAATATCATCCAAACCCTCCCTTGTCAATTTAGGTGTTCCTCAAGGATCAGTTCTGGGTCCGTTACTTTTTCTCATATACATAAATGATCTTCCATCACATATTGACCAAGGGACTATGGTCTTGTATGCTGATGATACCAATATCCTGATTAAAGGCAGTAATGCTTCAGAACTGCAAGTTAACATAAATGCTGCTTCCAATAAACTTGAAAAATGGTTCTATCATAATAATTTAATCCTAAATGCCAATAAAACTAATTGTCTTTTTTTTCTTTCCTTCGTATACTGCTGTCCCAGCTTATCCCAAATTAACCATAAGTAACACCACCACAGAATGTGTCTCAAGTACTAAGTTTTTAGGGCTATATAATGACAACAAACTAAGTTGGAAAACGCATATAACAAATTTATGTCGTACACTATCAACTAATATCTTCTTAATAAGATCTCTCTCAACTGTTCTAAATAAAAAGGCATTGATATCCTTATATTATGGTACATTTTATTCGAGAGCAAAATATGGTATTCTCTTTTGGGGATCCTCAAGTGGGCTATTGACAGTTTTTAGACTACAAAAAAAAAAATATTCGAATCATTACACACACACATTTACGTGCGAGCTGCAGACAAATTTTCAAGAAATGAAATTTGCTAACAGTTACATGTTTGTACATATACGAGGTGTTAAAGCTGATAAAAAGTAACCTTGATGGCTACACTACACACTCTGATATACATAGACACGACACAAGAATGAAAAATGATCTTAGACAAATGTCCCACAGAACAAAAATTTTCGAAAGATCACCGCATTACTTCGGTATAACCCTATACAATAAATTGCCTCAAACTTTAAAAAAACATTAAGGATATCAATATATTTTGTCGTGAAGTTAGGAAAATGTTGACAAACAAAACTTACTATACAGTTGATGAGTACTTGCAAGACTTAATATTATAAGGGTAAAGAAAATAGGTGATAATGAAAGTGAATTATGTCGAAAAACTGGTACAAAACAATTTTCTATGTATTCTATGTAATTTAAGAAAATATGTATTCTTATTATGGACATGTTCTATACCATATGTGCAAATGAGTACAATGTATTGGTCTATGGAACGCAATAAATCAAATCAAATTACCTTATTTCGTGTGGTCGAATTGTTTTTGCACCAAACTCAGCCGAAAAAGAGAGAGAACGTAGAAAAATTCCAAAGAATTCATTCAGATGCCGAATGAATTTATTCAGTATGTGAATGAATGAAATAATTCATTCATTTTCATACTACGCAGATAATATTACCCAATATTATCTGCTTAATATGTGCGTGACGTTGACAGCTATTAGGGGCCGCGGTGGCTCGTTGATAGAGGGCTCACCTCTAGTGCTAGGGGGTCGTCGGTTCGATCCCCACTCATGACATGTGGTGATCAAACACTGTCTGCGTGTATATTCTCTGGATTCTCCCGTTTCCTCCCACTTTCTTCATTCCACTAAGTCAGTGTTCGATTTGTGCAATTTCCAGAGAGGGGGAAGAATTAGTGAAGTGTGTATTGTACGGTATTTTGGGATAGTCAATTTGCCATGTTAGAGGTATATATCTGTAAAGAGTACCAGAAAAGATTTTTGCAGAGAGGGAGATAATCCCAACCATCCCCCGCTACAAATTGAACACTGCACTAAGTTACCCCATGATCCATCCGGCCTGAGCCAAACTTGCCTTGCCTACATGAAATCTGTCCCACCTCCGGGCGAATAATAATAATAATTTTTTAAAAGATTAATGTAAAGCTAAGATCTCCAACAAAAGATGGCAGCACTATCTCCGTATATATCTAATGTATTTTTATCGTTGCACGAAATTTCAATGCTGCTCCTACAAATTCAAGCCGGGAGCGTTCAAGGGAAGAAAGTTCATAACAAATTCAAGAGTTCTACCCGTGTCGATTTTTAATTTTCTTCCTTGTTAAAAGAGTTTCATTGTTATAGGTTTCGATATCCATAAGAACAATGAAGCGATTTCAACAACGAATAAGAAAGAAAATATAATATATTCCCTGAACGTTTAAACTCTCTCGGCTTGAATTTGTAGGAGCAGAATTGAAATTTCGTGCAACGATAAAAATACACATATACGGAGAGCCGGCCGGGTGGTCGAGCGGTCTGCGGCGGTAGGCTATCGACTCAGCAGTCCCGGGTTCGAGTCCCGGCAGGGGCATGGGTGTGGATTTTAACACTTAACAGCTAAAGGCAAACCGTGACGGGCCGAAGTCCAAAGTTACTAGACTGACCCATATAAAAATAAAGTTTACCAAAGTTTTACATATACGGAGATAGTGCTTCCATCTTTTGTTGGAGATCTTGGTTCTATATTAACCATTAAAATTCTAGGTGTACCATTTTGTTCTGAGGCTCAGTTTTTAGAAAGTGATATAAGAAAATCTCAATATTTAACAAGCATTTTCTGTCGAATTTATCGGTTCAGAATTGCAAGGTTTTGTGACTTTTTGAACTTAGTGGCCTTCTGGTGCTTTTAATGACCTGTTAGTGTTGATTAACGTGTCGTCTGAGGAAGACGTTGTTAGAACATTGAAACTACAACGCTTGCTGTCTGTTTTGAAAATAAAGTGTAATATCCTTGGCAGCCTGTTTTAATTAAAATAAGTATGGATTCAAGGCCTCAATATAAACATATCAACTTTTTGTTAACAAAAGTTCTAAGTACAAATACCTCACCACCTTTTATCTCTCGTTTCATCCCCAAAAGGGGTAATTTTTGTAACCCACTGGAAATTATTAATCCTAATTTTAATTTTCGTTCATAGATGTTAGACAGAGGAGAGACATACCTGCAAATTTGAGAAATACCGGTATTCTCTAAAAACATGCGTCAAATCTTTTGTCAATAGCAGCTGGACAAGTTAATGAGCACTGTTACCGTTGTGTAAATAACCGATTCTTCCCATGCGCAGCATCAAGAACAATATTTCGTGAGACAACTGTTTCATGTTTGCGTCTGTCTGGAACATTCTATTCGTTAGGGTTACGACAACTGGTCCACATGCGATATTATTGAATTCAAGTTAGGGAAGTTGATGTCCGAAATAGTACAACAAAGTTAATAATTATGCAAAGGTCATTATTTAATTACACCTACCTACTTGTGCATAAAAAGTATCTTATACATATATAATAATAATAAATCACAGCCATATTCAATCCACTAGTGGATGAGGCCTCTCCCTGAAGGGAGGAGTTGGTCTACTGCTCCCACGCTGACCAGACGGGTTGGGAGAGGAGAGTCGAAGCTCTCACTGTGATCGCTAGTGTCTTTTATTCACAGCAGCTCCCCAATTGTCCTCACGATGCTGGGTCAACACCGAAATATTTGAGCCCCCATCGGGAATCGAACCCGGGACCGCTCGCATTGAAGTCGAGCGCGCTACCGACTATTCTACGCAGGAGCTCATATATATATATATATCAGTGTGTGTGTCTGTGTATATAGTGTGGACCAGTTATCGTAATCCATTAACCTTTTGGACTCAATTTCAGTTTTTGGCTTTAATTTCTTACGTTATGGTGATGCTTTGTTTAGATTATTAAAAATGTTACGATGGTAAAAATCATGGTTAAAGTAGGCTACCTTACGTCTAGACTATGGAACTTTGTTATCGTGCTTGTATTGCCAACTTGCCAGTAAAGGAAAAGGTTACACGCTTAGAGTAAGGAATCTCCTTTTTCCATACTCTAAGGTTAAATGGTAAAGGTATAAATTTTATAATACTGAACACAAATGAATTGATTGTAGGGTAACATTTTGTAATTAGTTCTCCCATCATTCTTTTATACTATAAAAGTGATACGCACCACGCAGTAAGTCGCGTTTCACACCTAACTTGCGTTTAGTTTACTAACATAAGAAGATAATCGTCGTAAGGCGACGCAGGTTTAATTTGAAACCTGGGTTAAAGGTAGCTTGAGTTTACATTACTAAAACAATTTTGGTTAACGTTAAGCATGCTAAAATGCACCTCCTTTTATGTTTCCATCGACGGACCCGAGCAGAGCAGAGCAGAAAACCGAGAAGAGAAAACACAACGTCACTTCCGCTTTAGTCAGCCGCCATTTTAATTCCAGTGACCTGCGGTTAGACGCTAGTCTTTTACTATTCTCGTGTTCAGAAAAAAAAAAACGAATGCTCTACTTCGCCAATGCCCCGATAATGGCGGCAGTTAATAGCAAAGCACCTTCAAATTCTATTATGGCAAAGATTTTTCGAGAGTAAGGGAAAATGCCTTACGGAGAGTATCGTTAACGACACCTAATGAATATAACATTTAATAACTGTTTGCAGTATTTTCCTCAAAATTGCCTTTGCATTTATGAAAGAATGAAAATGAAGAAATTCAACGGTTGTAGTCAACGAAATGCACTCAAAGGGACGGCAGGGATGATTTGTACATCGCTGGAATAATGCTTTTTATAGACGAAGAAAAAACGGAAGGCAGTGCTCCAAGTACGAAACTTTTTTTTTTTTTTTAAACCATAAAACAGCATTGTTTGTACGGCTATCTGATTGAGTGCCATCTCCAACTACACCCACTCAAAGTAATCCCAGTCGCCGTTTCGCGAAGGAACTGCAGCCCATAAAATGATTACTTTTCTTGTTTGTCGCAAGAAGAGAGCAAGAATAAAAATACCGACTATGCGAAATGACTTTTACACGTTCAACAACATATCATGTGTCATGAAAATATAGATATTCTTCTCTTCCAGTGATTTGTGTCTCTACAGAGTAGCGATGCACAGGCCGGGGAAATGTCTTTTTTTTTTTTTTTTTTGAGCCAACAAACCGCCAGTTTTATTGACGGAATTAATCTTATTGCGTTTTAGTCCCAAAAATGCGTCTGACAAAGAATTGAAGCAAAATTTACGTTTTCTGGGTCTGAGCCAAAGATGCTTAAGGGCCAGAAGGGAGTAGAACGTTTTTCTCATGTACAAGGGTGCTAATGATATTTCTTGCTTTTCTAATGTAAATTGAAATTTTTTTGTACATGTTTTAAAGTAAGATCATTTGATTGTACTAAACCTAAACAACAAATGCATTAGGTGTGTTAAATAGTCTATATTGGTGATGAAAAGGCAAAAAAAAAAACACAATTTCGTCAATAAAACCACGTTTTTTTGTACAATCCTGTTTTTTTTTTTTAATTTCCGTTTTCTTTCCTGGCCTCTAAAACACTATGCAGAATACTTAAAACGAACAGGTCTCTAAAATTTCGTAAACATGTGAAAGCTCACAGAAATACGCATAGGAAAGTGATAAAAGGAGCAAAATTTAGCATAATTCAAACTTAATATTTCATTCAAACAATAAGACGAGTACGATGTGGTAAATTCTAATTTAAAGAAAAGCACCACTTTTGAAATCGAACACCGAAATATAGAAGGGACTCTTATAGAAGACCCTAAAATCATAGCTGAGAAATTCAATGATTTTTCTTTGCAAATAATCTCCCTATCAATGACGCTCAAACACATTACTCATTCTCAAACATAGCACAGCATAACTCTACTCTTTTCCTTGAGCTTCCTACGCCTGCAGAAGTAGAATGTGCCATCAACAGCCTTTCGAACTGCAGTGCAGCAGGTGTTGATGACATCTCAACTACTATCGTAAAACAGTGTTCTCATTTACTTAGATATCCTGTTTGCTCCCTCGTTATTGAGTAATTTCTAACGGTCATCTTTCCGTCCCGGCTAAAACTGGCCCGAGTGATTCCTATTCATAAAAAAGGTGACACTTGCGATATAAAAAACTATCGTTCTATATCTATACTTCCTGTTTTCTCTAAAATATTTTAACATGCTATGCTTCGAAGATTAGGTAAATACCTTCTTTCCAAAAATATTATATCTAGTTCACAACACGGGTTTATAAAATATAGATCAATAGAAACTGCCCTTTTCTTTTACTTTGCTAGTGTCGCCAATGCTCTCAATACTAAAAATATTGTATTAGGTATGTTTATTGATTTATCTAAGGCATTTGATAATGTAGACCACACTATCCTTCTAGGTAAACTTCAGTCTTATGGCATTAGAGGAAATGCACATGACTGGCTTCGTGCGTATCTAAGGAATAGGTATCAAAGTGTTCAAGTGAAGAAAACTGTAGATAACGAACTCCACATATACTCATCAACAAATATATTAGTAGCAAAAGGTGTTCCGCAAGGGTAAATTCTTGGATCTCTTCTGTTCCCTATTTATATTAACGATCTGCCTAATTACATTCTCCTTATCAAGAGTTTCTTATACGCAGACGATATAAATGTAATCATAACACGACAGTCAACAGAAGAGGCGCAAATAAAACTAACAACTATAGCAAATGAAATTAAAAAGTGGTTTACATCATACAAAATGACCCTGAACACGGACAATACATCGATTGTAAACTTCAATTTTCCAGGCCAGCCTAAATTGTTTACCCAGGTCACTATTGATTCGACTTCACTAAACTGCTCACAAACCACTAAATTGTTAGGTGTGACAATAAATGATACTCTAACCTGGGATGATCGTATAACAAGTCTGAACAGTAAATTGTCTTCTCTTTGTTATGCCCTTTATAGGTTAAAAGGTACTGTGACAACCCAAACATTACTAACAATGTATTATTCAAAATTGTTGCCAAGTTTTACCGTAATTTTCGCATTTTGGGTAATTTTGTGTTTTCAGCCAATTTCAGGACAAATATCAGGCACCATGTAAAAGGTTAGAGCATGAGCTTGCTTTCACATTGTAATATAGTTATTTCTTAATGAAATGACTTAAGAATTGCCTACATATGACGTCACACCAACGAAAACTCGATATTTCAAAATGGTGGTTTTCACGATAATTGCATTTTTTGAAGTTTTTTGTGGTTAGGAACGTATTTTTTTTTTTTTTTGCTTTTTCGTGTTTATTGTACAAAAGGCATACAGTAGTTCATAAAAAAACTATTCACGTCTTACGTCACTCGCTTACGTTTTCAGTATTCGACTTGCAAAGGGGGTGAAATATAGGAAATTGAGGTATTTCAAGCGCCATTTTCTCAAAAGAGCCAGCTTCAAAACAATTTGAAATTTGTTAGGCTGTTAGAGTTAGATACTTGTAACAAACTCTGTAAGTATCATTTTCGACCCGTAAATAGTATAGTTTCTGCGGGGGTTCGAATTTAAGAACCTCTGGAACTGTCGCTTCAGAGTAGTAGATGCCATTTTGCACTAAAACGATTCCTAATATTAATTTTTATGTAGCTACCAAAAATGTTTATTTTGAAAAATTACACAGAAAAATTAAATAAAATTTCCGAAAAATATAATCTAGGTCCGTTATAAAGTAAAAGTACGAACGTTTTGTGGCAATTTATAGTTGTATCAGTTATTGACGCCATGTTCTACGAAAACTACTAATGGTATAATACTACTACTACTATTAGTACTAATATACTATTACTATTATCCATCCAGAGTTAAGAGTATCTCTGGACGGATGCTCTGTTCTTATGGCAACAGCGATTCTGGTTTGGCTGCTAAATAAGAAAAACAAAACTGAGGTCTCTGCAGCCGTTCTCTCATTTCGGGTTGCCATAGCCAAGAGGCCCCACATAACACATTATGTATAATAGATATCTGAAGCAGGTATAGAGAGCTATATAATGTCTAAGGTCTAAGTTATACAACTATTATACGTCTAATAGATAATCAAGATTGATATCTGCAACTTATCTATCGGTGAATAGCTAATATAGATCTATTAGACATTCGTACAATGCCTACGCTATTCGTTTGTCTTTTGTTCTCTCATGTCTTAGCGGAATGCGCTTGTTCTTTGTCTGACTCAGCTACAACGGTGTGGCGGCACCGCGGCAGGCGACCTAGGAAGAAGTTGTGTAGTGAAATATTTTAATAAAAGTGTCAGAATATTGGCTAGAAATGCAATAACAAATATAGGAATGATCTTGCGAAGACATTATTCAATCAGGTGAGCATTTATAACATTATTTTCCTATGTTTTATGAGTATATGTGGTTAAGTTTTCGCCAACCTTGAGAAAATCAGTAGTAACTAATCCTAAAATAAAAAAGTGGAAAACATAATCGAATTAAAGATTTGTACTCTGGATATGGTATATTTCAGTAGTAAAACACTCTTAAACGTACGTGATGTTGCATTATTATATCAGTCGCAAAGGAGTAAACACTTGGAAATCAGTACGGAAGGATGTAGAGAACTGGCCCATCCTATGGTATTAGGTTATGTTGCAGATAGTACAGAAACAGCTTATTGGTTGTAATAAAATGCTCTTGTACACGAGAAAAAAAAATGCCTTTGTAGACGCTGGTGAAAATTTGGAAAGTTTGTCAAAATGCATAACCGAAGAGAAGTGGAGAGGTAAAGTAAAGCAACCATGCCTATCAACTAAGCAAGGTATAGCATTATTTCACATTTGGGAAGTCCTACTAAATTTACTCTGAGCAGCCTGCCATATTACTAACGGGATGGTATCTTCAAACTAGGCCTAGCCGGCTTCGTTCCCTCATTTTTTTACCTATGCTATCCTGTCCGTGATAAGTATGATTAAAGGCCATAAATAAAAAAGGAGGGCGGGGAGAAGGAAAACATTTTTCTAATAGTAACTCATGTACGTTGCCAAATATTGTTTTTATCCAAACTCTCCTACGAGTAAATGAATAACACAATTATTTGCCTGTCTTTGAACTGCTTGTTGTACACACACGTTCAGAAAGAAGTCAGCACATGCTTTAGCTTTGTGTATGTTTTTTTTTTTTAAATCAAGGTCATTGAAACTAAAGCGTATGTTGAATGAGTGCGAGAATGTGGATCTTAGAGCGATCTTCTCGCCTAATAAATCAATGGAGTTTATGTGGCAGTATTTGAGATAAACTTTCGAGCTTGCGTGAGGGGAAGGGAGTTGAATTTGATTTTTTTCTCAGACCCAGATAGAGTGGGGGAGAGGATGTTGGAGTCAGACCTATGTTCTTAGTTCTCACAAATTATATTGAGTTCTTTCTGAAGCTATTCTGAGCATTGTGACAGACTTTTAATATATTTTAATCAAATTATTTCTGTTCTTGTGTGCACTTCGTATACAGTTTCAATTATTTCACATTTGAACACTTCTGTATTTTTGTACGTTTTGTGGGCAGTATGTCCAGATTAGTACATGAACACTCCTTTTATGGCAATGAACTTTTTCAATGTATATAGAAACACGACAGATTTATTGTTGTTAGCTTTTAGCACACTCAATAAAAGCACTCTCTCTATATTTCCGATAAATTAGCATTAGATCAACACCAGGCTAGCTAACTTTGAATGATTAACTCCAGATGTACAATCTGATGCGATTGGCTGTATATATATATATATAAAATATTTGCTTACTTTTGACAGATTTATTAATTTTACCTATGAGATGAGTTAATAATTTTTTATTTGTTATGTTTCAGTCACGTGAAGAACTTTCTCGTTGTTGCCTCGCTGAAATATGACATGAAAAGGGCTTTTAAAGGGCTCGAAGCTATTAGTAGGCCTACCTACGTACCAAGAAAAAAAAATCGCGCCATTCTCCAGGGCTAGAGATTAAGTTGTTTGATGATTTGGAAGTAAGGCTACGAGCAAGCACAATGGAAGCACTTGAACAAATAATTTCCGACTGGAAATTGAAGGGAGAAAAAAAGAAAGCAATGGTGAGTAGCTTATTTCTTTCAAAATCTATTGTAATATTTAACTGACTGTAATACTAGAACAAACAATATTTGTGTAGGGCAATACAAGTTTTAGGTCTATGAAATTTGTAGACAGCTAATTTGTTGTATAACTTTGTGATTTTATTTCGGTTCAAAATTTATAAACGCTGTCATTTTCCAAATTATAACGACTTTCTCTTTTTAATTCTTATTTTTTTTTTAATAAGGTTCGACGCAAAATTAATGGTAAGGGAGTAGTTAATTTAGACTGTATAAGGAACTGGGAACTTAGTATGTTAACTGGGTTGATGTCTGACCTTTAATGTAGGCCTAATCAATTTTATTTTTATAATGTAGCAATTTATTGAACAACTGCTCAGAAAATTCATTAGTTGAAGCAACCTTTCGTAAATCAATCGCCTATTGTCTAATCCAATATGGACCAAATTTTAAGTTCTAAATCGTGTTTTTCACGCTTGTCATTACTGTGTACCCGCTTTTGATTTGTATTACTTCTTGATTTATGAACAGCGACGGCGTAAGGATCAAGATGCGTGCGAGGGGGGGGGGGTATAGGCTATATATATATATATATACAAACAATACTGATATAAGTGAGAGGTACAAGGGCTAAGATAGATTTTGGGGCATTTTCCCCTACCCCTACCTTTTTCAGTGATACCCAGTGGTGTAGGGGACGTTTGATTCACAGATAATGTGTTACAATATCAGTATGGCAGATAGCGTGTACATTAATGTGTATGTATAAAGATATAGCAATAATAACATTAACGTCACTCTTACTACAAGAATAACCAATCAATCGTACTTGTGAGCAAAACCCTAGCCAGGAAATAAATTTTATTATTTTTACTAAGAATCCGTCGAAACTCCTTAAATTGTTGTGGCTTTTAATTAGACAATGACACGAAGTACCCCTATAGTGTTAAACTTCAGACTCATCTCCGGCCTGGGCCAAAGATGCCAAAAGGCCTTAAATAAATCCAGACCGGCCGATTTGGTCTGTCACATAACAGAAAATTACATAATAGATATCTTCTACGTAAAATAAAATATGTGCAACAAATTAGTATAAATTAAGACAAAAATACAGGGTTTCCAGTTTCCACTGACCTCTAAAGAAAGTACCGGGGTGGCGTCCTGGTCCCACTACATCTCTGCAAATAACACCTTAGCTGAACGTGTCAAATCGTCGCTCCAAACACAAAGTGATGCAACTCAAAAACTGCATTTTTATAGATTCACGTCCAAAATATGTATCCTCGAATGGTCTTTAGATGCTCGCCGAGTAACAAATTGAATGGGCCTACGTCCATTACAGATACATATAAACTACAACATAAACCCAAACTTAAAAAACCAAGCGAGCACAGTTTGACATAAATAGAGGTTACGAAATAATTTAATTTTTGAGTTAAGTCACTCCGTGTTTGAAGCAACGAATTAAAAGTTAACCGTACATTCGAAATCGCATAATTTTATTTCATATTTAATGTGCTGCAGTTCATCACAGACAGCGATGCGAAGTTCTAGATCGAGGAGGAAATTCCACATCTCCTCCAAAATAAATCCCTGGTTATATAGTTAGCAAATGTGAAACAGCGAATCAAAAACTGAGTGTTAGTCGAAAGTTCTTGTTTACAATATTAAAATCGTAATTCTCAATACAAATTAAAAATTATTTCAATATAGAACCAGCCCATGATCTAGTTGCTACCTCAATTTTTTCCAGAGTTGCACCAGGCAAAAGTAGGAATGACAGCTGGACAAAGGCTCTGACAGCTATCTTTCCCATCCCTCACCCTGGCACAGTACTCTCCGAGGAACGTCATTCCTATGACGATCCGACCACTTCAGAACTGTCTTCAGAGGACAGATTAAACGTACTGCTTTGGAATCCATGTTACTGTTAGCTAATTCCTTAGGGCATAATCTCCATCTGATACGAGTCCATGGCAAACCAATCATCGCTTCACCTTCCCGCTCGGTATGATACTTAGACAAAGGTCCTGGCCGCTACTTTCTTCATCCTTGGCCCGAAAGAGTGCTCGCCTAACGACGTTATGCTTCAGATTGGGGAGGACTTACGTCATAGTTACCTGTTGTGCCTACTAATGTTAAGTTCAGTAAAGATAATTTAGAATTGCTAAAAATTGGCTCAGAGCATAGACTTAGAAGTTACTTAACGTATTAGAATTCCCACATTACATGAGTTAACACTAATTTAAATTCAATTTCAATTCAGAAGTGGCACAACAAATTAAAATTGACGACCTTGTGCGGTCTGAGCATCTCCAAAGTCGCGGGTTGGAATCCCGCCTAGGGCAAGGATGTTTGTTAATTTTAACAAGCATTGCATTCATTTA
>JAGDQP010049032.1:0-14602 GCA_022664845.1 Lepisma saccharinum
TATATATGAGAACGGAAATGATATAACAATCACATCTGTTGTACGTTGCTATGTAATAATGAATAATTACCTTGAAGCTTTGAGACAATAATAGCAATTGATCATGATTCATAAACGTCGAGACAAGTCTTAGAATTAATACAATATAAAGCATAAGCTATACAAATTAAATACACTGTTGACCAAAAATATAAGAAAAGAATGAAAGTAGTACAATGAATATTCGGTAATACAACATTATAATAGTCGCATACGATCACCAGAGTACATTTAGAGCGTGATAAACCAGAATATATATTTAAATCAAGTATTAAAGATGGGTGATGCAAATCTCCCGATGCATAAAATCCTCAATATGCTCAATGTGTATATCAATTAATTTTGCATCAAATATTTTGGATATTGCTAGTAATAAACCACCGTCTTTCTATCTTCTCGAAAAATATTATATATTTGATCAATAAACGCATTATTAAATACTCCATCAGTTAACCAAGTTATCGTTAATATTAATATTTCATAATTTGTAGCATAGACACATGTATAAAGTTAATTTAATTTGGAATTCAACCCTCTTAGATTTTGGCAATAAAATGAGGCACATTTGCTTGTATTACTAAATTTTATATTAAGCTCCTTACTTCATCTAACGTTCTAAGTGTATCCACTGTTTTGCCACTTGCTTTCTTCTTTAACTTAATATTTCCTAACCAATTAAACTATTAGGAAATCATGGTTGTTTTCTTTCATGACCTTTCTAGCTTTACTCAATGCAATTCTCCTATTAAGTGAAACACCTTCGTAAACATAAATAAGACCTTCAGTAAAGTAATAGAAATCTCCGCAATTTAGAGTATTCTAGAAAAATATCTCTCTGTATCAGTTCTCCTTACAAACTTTATAAAAATATCATTTTTTTTATTTTGTGATATTTTTAATTTATGACATGCATCTATCATGTGATCACCGATACTTAAGTCATAAGCACGACCTAAAATCTTTACAACTGCAAGATCTTCATTAGGTAGTTCCGGACACACAGAGTTCCAGGATGTTTCGTCCACTGTATTGATCTAAATCATCTATTTCAAAATTAATTTATCAATCTGTTTTTGTAATTTAGAGTTATAAGTGTTTAGAGCTGAAATAATCTCCATACATGTTTTCAAGGATTCGCCTTGATTCTTTAAGCGTCTAGCATTTTCATCAAATTTTTCATGCGCTAGGTTTAACTATTTTCTTAAGTCATCCTGAATTTGTTTGTTCTACTTTTTCAAACCATTTATATTCTCTTTAATAACTGATATAATTCACTCAGGAAAGGACACATTGTTGGCATTTCAATTACGGTTTCACTACAAATGCTACACCGACGCGTTATAGCGCAACTACTACAACGCGAAAATTGATCTAAAGCGCGTAAATGTTACACATTCCTCTTCAGTCAGATTTACACACGAATTATGAAGCAAATTATTACATTCCCTACACTGAACTTCTGATAGATGTCCTGACGAGTAACGGCTTTAGAACATTTACTGCAGATGCCCATATTCCACTATGTGTTTTTAAAATATGCCCCCCAGTACCTTTACTTAGCGATGTTGGCACTATAATTTAAAATATCTAGGTAATTTAACTACAGAGAATTTTCATACAAAGTATTTTTTTTTACAAAACTCTAATAATTTGCTAACACCGTTAATCAACGAGGTTTTGAGTTTCAGAGTAAGCAATGCTGCTTTGTTTTGGTTTTGTTTGGACACACTGTACATACATAGTTTTTACAGTTTGTAGTGCGATGGTATCCAACTCAGTATATGAAATATCCCGATGAGTCTGGTGTCTCCTATCTCTTCTATCTTTTCCCTCTCACCTTTCCTCTTCCCTGAAACTAAGTAATGATAAGCTAAATACAGAAACCGTCTCTCGCCTCAACGTCAAACTCTCTTAAGAGTGTCTTTGATTTGTGTTGTGGTTCATTACATTTTGCCTATTTAAGTAGCAAGTCGTGAAGGAACATACATGAGATACAGATTATGCCGAGCGGTGGTACCTTTGTTGACAGAGCGTTAGCCTAGCTATGGGAAGTACATAGGAACGATTCTAGCGATCTTTCATAATGGCTGATTTCTCTCAGTCGCCAATTACCATGAAGGGTCACAAACTAGGCCTTGCCTAACTCCATCCTATAGTAACTCCCTCAACCCTGTCCTGTCAGATGATGACGTACGAGAAGAATGATTAAAATTAAAAGAACGAGAAGAGACTATATTCAAGCCAATAGCTTTACACGAGATCATTGCGAGTAAAACGTGGCTTACAACGGAAAATTGTAATTTGTCCTTCCGAAGTATAAAAGGTATGTGCTGAGAGGGCTAAGAGCCTATCATAAATTCAAATTAGAGGTTATATTTAGGAATGATGCAAAGAATGAAAGAGAAAGTTGTGTTCTTGGTCTACTACGCGTACAAAATACTGGAAAGTATGTTTGCAGAGTGCATCAACTAAGGTCAACGACCGGGAGAAGGACAACCTTGAGAATCAGCCCGGTCTAAGTCGCAGGAACAACGAAGACGACAGTGACGCTGATGTAGTGTGTGACGACAAAGAAAGTGAAGTGCGTGTGATTGAAAGGTATTCACTGGACGAATTGAATGACAAATCACTTATAGCGGAACCATTATCGAACCTTCAATCTCTACACAGATGTGTCTTCATGAGCGTAAGTACGACAAAATATATGATAAACTTAAAGAAATAGAAAAATTAAATGTAAAGATTATGAAGGAGAATAAGCAACTGAAGTCTCAAATTCCAAGTTAACAACTAGAGTTAGATTAAACAGAACAATATGGTCGCCATGAGAACATCGAAATCAAGAATGTTCCCTTGGAAAGAGGGCCTGACGCTGAGACTATTGTGTCCACAATAACTTCAGTTTTGGATTCGAACTTGGCATTTTAGAGGAAGCGAACGCTGTGCACTCGGTTCCGGTTCCTTCCAAGCCTAAGGAAAAGATCATTATAGTACGGTTCATAAATAGAAGAAAGCGCGATGCATTCATCAGAGCAGTGAAGGGGAAGAACAGAAGTAAGCAAAAGCTGACTACGCGCAGTGTTGGTTTTACCCACTCCTTTCACATCTACGTCAATGAACAACTAACTGCCGCACGACTGTCCTGTTTACTTTGTATGATGGTAGCCAAAAATAATGAGGTTAGATGAGCATACGTGTGGACAGATGCAAACGGGATAATTTACGCAAGAAAGACGTCGGATGATAGAGCTATCTTTATCGGCAGCCCGGCTGACGTGCATAAAATCTGTTGACTTGGGTATGTCCGTCTTCTATCTCAACTTTTTGCGAAGTTGTGTAAATATATACTAATGTAAATACGTATATTGTTGTTATGATATCAGATATTCAAGATTCTCCTCTTAATTATATCCACCCTCATTTAACTTGTAAGAGTATTGTTAGCGAAAATTTCACCTGCGTTGCCAAAAGTAATTGTCATTATTTCACCTAAGCACGCAAAACTTATGCACCAAATATGACGATTGGTCACATTTTTGTCAAACTTACGAACAGAATTTTAGGTAATTGCTGTTAGCGAAACATATCTTGTACACACCGAGCAAGCGAAGTATTTCTCCTTAAACAATTATTCCTTTGAGTGTGAAATAAGAAATTATAAAAATGCTATTGTTACCAAAGGGCATTATGGAGTTGGACTTTATATTGTACGCGAAGACCTTAGTCAAATGAATAACAAAATTTTGTGAAATGCTTTGGATTGAAATACATAATCAAGGATCTAAGAACATTATCATTGGGCTTATATGCAGGAATATGACGATTTTAACAACTGCCTTATGAACATTTTATACAAGATCAATAGGGTGTTTCATTTTGTAAGGCAAAAAATAAAATGTATTTTTTTGCTGACTTTACTTACGCCCCGAGTCTCAGTGATGTAAAAGATATATATGCCAAATTTCAAGAAGATTGGATAATATTTAGAGGTTGCACACTTTGATCAGTTTTCTAAAAGTAGACAAAAAATACGATTTTTCAATGTTAATTACTGTTATTGGGAAAACTAGAAATCAAAAACTTAAAATAATATTAAAACTAGACACTAAGATTAATAGGTAGTATGATAGGCAAAACATGTGTTATATTAATCAACTTTGAACCATGCAAACCCTTCTTTTGTTTGCTTGGTGACGACTTTTTTGTGATGCTCGACTACCCTCAAAAAGAATTGTTTTAGTTGTTTTTCTCTGACGGATTCGTTAAACTTTTTTATCAGAGCAATTCTTCTTTATGCGGTATCATTGACCACTTTAAGAGCGTTCACATGGCTTCAGAGAATCACTGCAGTATTCTGTCATGTCGTGGATCCCAAACAATTCAAGGAACGTCTTTGTTTTATTAGTAACGAAATGGCTCAGGTCCTTCAAAAACTAAGTTTTTACCCTCTAATCGTTTCAATTCCTTTTTCTTTGCATGTTTGGTTTCTAAATTTTTAGTAATATTTTCCTTATCAGTCAGAGTAATACGTTCATCCAAAAAGTAAATCCTACGTTTGTTTCCTGCAGAAACCAAAGGTGTCGCTTAGCAACTATGAAAGTACTTTTTTGACGCCTGTATATTCAAATCATTCTTTGGAGCCCATCAACTTACAATTGCCTCGTGCCAAAAGCGAACATATATGAGGCTCACAAAATGTGCAACTTCTTTCATTCCTTTCAATTCTCGTTGAAGAATATTCAACTGTTTAGTGAAGAGGACAATTTTAACTGCATATATTGCCTTTCCCATCCACCTTAGTAGGGTGGGGTCACTTGGTGATGTTTTCGGCACTTTTTGCTCAATTTTTGGTACCAGATTTGGTTACTTTTTGTAACTAGATGTAGTTACATTTTATTCACTTTTATGGCAGTTTATTGTAAAAAAAAGAGTAGTATTATTTTCTAAAGACTATGAACATATTTTTCGCAACCTCGTGGTAGTGTAGGGGTCCCTAATATGCCATATTGAATTTCGTAAAAGGGTACGCGCTGTGTTTTATTTTGCGATATGGTTCTTAATTGGCAAAATTTTGTTGGATCCTCACTAAACCTCGAAATTAGGTAGATTATAATGAAAAACGACAAGGGGTATGTAAGAGGAGATTTTTTGATTTATCTTTGCGATATTTTGAGCTGTTTTTGAGATATGGGGTCAAATTGCCAAAATTTTGTCGGATTATCACCAAACTTCGGAATTAGGTAGATTATGATGAAATCGACAAGAGGTTTGTAAGGGGAGATTTTTCGATTTATTTTTGCGATATTTTGAGCCGTTTTGAAGATATCGGGGCTAATGGTTTCTAATTGCCAAAATTTTGTCGGATCACTTGAGTGACTTGGGTAAACTCAGAGTCAATCTGGTCAGTTTTAGGACCAGGTCATTGGGTCACTAACGTTCGGGTTAAGTCGGATTTCTGAAATGACCCAGTTTCAGCTTAGTTACTAGAACCGGGTATACCCTCTCTTGATCAGTAGTGGTGGATTTTGTCGAACATACTTAACGTTACATTGTAATGGCATCGTAACATCAGATAGTAAGTGCGACAAATGCAGAAATTACAGAGAGAAATTAAAATTTGGTGAAATATTACCAATAATACAGTTAGATTATCGTTTGCTGTTAGGATACATGCATTTAGTTCAGAAATATTCTCCGTGAGATAAAAAAACAGAAAATTATTAATTACTCTGAAGACGACTCCGTAGCGGACTAGTTTGAGTAGCAGACTACAAATCGGAAGGTCCTGGGTTCAAATCCCGCTGAAAACCATTGAAAAAATCAGACTTATAATATAACATTTAGAAGGCAATGAATAACGGTCAAATAAATAAGACTACCAATATACAGTCAAAATTCAATAAGGACTCAATAAAATTTTGCTCATGGTGCTTCAAATGGAGGTCAATTGGACATAAAATTCTGACATTCAGTGGATGTCAATTGGACGTATATGAATGTGTTACGGGATCTCTAATGGGCATCCATCAAAATCCATACTTGCCCGATGGACGTCATTTGCCTCCTTCATTGGATATCCTATTTACTCAAAATGGATGGTATTGATGCATTCAATGAATGTCCACTGGACGTACTTGTGCTGTGTGGGTATATGAGGGTTAAATTGTGCTCGAACAAAAAGAAATGCATCGAGCAGGCGAAGCTCACTTGTAGAACGTTCGCTTAGAATTCGTGGGATCGTGGGTTCAATCCCAGTGGCCGACCATCCTCACAGAGGATTTCCACGTTTCTTCCTCAGTCAGACAAGGCACATTGAGGATCAACATTTCAACTTAGGCCCTGGTCGACACCCTCACGCATCGTTTCTCCTCTCCCATACTGACGTGAACCTTACACACTTGAAGGTCATAAATAAATTTTAATAAGAAATGGATGAAAACTGTAAGAATATGAACTGGAATATGTAGCGTGGGCAAAATAACACCAACAAAAATGACTCACGAAATTCCTGACATCAAAATAGAAAAAAAAACATATTCCAAAGAGGGAGCACAAATAGTACTTTAAGAGCTTGATATTTCCGAAACCATGAACATTAGAATTCAGGCGGCATGGTACACTCAAGGACTTCAAACCTGCTTTACTCAAATATGCATATTCCAGAAATGTGCAATGGGCACGCAACGGATTCCCCAAAGGAATTGGGGGATTCCCGGAAATTGTTTGAAGTAAAGGTAGGTCGAAATAAGTATGAATGGCAGCAAAAAATAATCCGTTTAAGGCAAGTCGATATCACAAACTATATCGTTTGCGGAATTATTTTTTTAATTGTGTGTAGATGCATAACACACAGTAGAAAATCACATATATTTCAATGAAAGTTAGAGGTACTTACTGATATTACCCCTTAGATGGCAGTGATTACGTTTATCATCTGTACTCATACGTAAAGTCATATTATTCAAGATTATTTTGACCCACACATACTCCACAGAATGGCTGAGAATACCTTACTTCCTTTCGGAAATCTCTTGTAAACCCATTATACAATCCAACTTTGAATAGAGCAGTTTTGAATTATTGGAGTGTACCATGCTCCCTCACTTCTATTGTTTATGGTATTGGAGATATCAAGCTCTAACGTTCAATTTCCCATCCTCTCGGTAGCTTATTGCGCCCAAAAAGAAGCACTTTGCACCCCTTGATCTTCTATACTTTTTTTTTCATTTTGATGTCAGGAATCTCGCGATGTAGGTTTGCCGCTGTTACTTTGAAACACCCTGTATAATTCTTTTTTAAAGTTCTCTTCGACAGTTTGTTATTGTGCTGTCTCTCACGTTCCCCCGTAATACGTAGCTGGTACTTTTGAATTGAACTGAATTGAATTTATTGCATTTATGATGACTTCGGGGCGGCAGAGAGGTTAGTGTGCTCGCATTTGTGCGCGTGGTTGTTTCTGTGGATCCGTGAGACCTCCTAGATGGTCCTAGCGAAATGAGGAAAAAGCTTCCCAGTTCGACAGGAAATTGCGAAAGCACCGTCGTTGCAGGAGCAAATACTGTAATCATATTTAATCAGCTCCTTAGGTTGCAACTTTCACGCTCTCAAATAACAAGAATCTAAGTATATCGGCAAGTTTCTGTGTTTTGTATCTTGTGTCTTTCTTGTATATTTATTTTGAAATAATATTCTTGAAGTAATGCTTGTACTTTTATGATTGTTTTAGTTTGTTCAATTCATCGGTGTGTAAAATGTGCGTGTCAGTATATAATCTATGTAATAGTGTACGGAAACGAACAGAGCAGTTTGCTTAAATAAGGACTTTTAAATAAAAACTTTACCAAATTGGTGTTTTTATATAAAATACCACATTGGAGCGGATTCTACCTACAGTAAGGCCTCCCACATTCTTCGGGAGGAGGTTGTCTTAGCAATTTACATCTGCCCCCTTCAAGAAGAAGGGAGAGAATTCACAGCAGTGATAGTGTTTCTATGGAATTTAACAATTCGAAGGTTTCTCTACATCTAAGTGACACACATCTGTTACATGGTCACAGGTTAAATTCCAATCAATTTTATTGATGTCCTTCATGCATTTAAGGCTCAGGCCGAAATAGGGCAGGGAAAATGATGCCGAACTGTAGCAGCCAAGCCCTAAACTGAAGGTATCATCGCGGCATTTGCTGTATGACTAAATAAAAACTGGAAAAACCTGTCAGAATAGTCGGGCGCTGCGATTGAATTCATGGCCTCCCCAATGCTATTTGAACGTACTACGACTAAACCGCTATCGCTTGGTAATCAAATTAGGCATCTGCGGCTCAGGCCCGAATAGGCAAAGTTCAAGATACCATCCCTGCATTTTCCTGCTGACAGGAAAAAACCTAAGTCAGGAACTCCGACTTCCAGTATCGAACCAATGATCTCCTAAATTCCAAGTGGGAACTCTACCAACTGGAGTACGACTGCTCGTTGAAAATCAAAAGTGTAATAGTAACAATAATTTCCTTTACGTGTTGTTTTATCACACGATGTCTCAGTGTTCAACAGTCCATAAATTGCTTGCACTAACTTTGTTCAATAGCTGAAAATCTGCTTGAGAATGATCTTATAAAATGTGAATTATGGGTATATGAACCCAGTATTGCCTTTGTCGATGCTTTTTTATTGTTTCTAATAAACAACGCAGATGTGAATGTTATTCCTATTATATATATTATCAAACATAAATGTAGCTACAAAAGTATATACGTTTGCGGAACACAAATTTCTGTCGCAAGCAACTTTCGTAGCTGCTACATTTGTTGCTACGACAAAGGTCGCGTCTCGGGGGCTCCATGCTCCAAGATTTGTGTATATTCCCCTAAAATAACCTATATGGCACGCTTATAGACCGTTCCTGATATTTTAAAACAAATAGTCAAAAACAAAACAAAATTCTTTCCACAACAAATTACAAGAAAGAGTACATACAGGATTAAATATAGAATACGCGTTAGCATACATATATATTACAAACAGAAATTTAGGTGAAAATAGACACAATAATGCCTCAACACATTAAAAATAAAAAAACAATAAAAATCGGACTGGCCAGACAGCCACTGTTTTCCTCTAAGCTAATCTACAAGGAGATCCTGTAATCAAGATTACATATATACAAGGCTGATTATCATTCAATATATTTACATTAATAAAGGAACTACATGTGCCTTTTGTGTTACGAAGTAACTCTATTAACAACTGAAAAAGAATAATTTTAAACTTGTCCTCGGTTACTACATTTTACTCACCCTGTTTGCTTTTATAAGTGCGCAATAAAAGCCTTGCAAGTGTGCAAACAAGTTCGTACTGTTTATGTTAATCACTCTTTCTTTGCAGCACTTAGATTTTGGAGATGAACTAGTGAAGTAAAAAACGAAAAAATGAACGCCGGAAAAAGAGAAAAACAGTTTTTTTAAATTTTCATCTTACTAAGACATCATTATGTGGATATCTAAAATATTGCGGTATAAAGAACCATTTCTTTATTAATTTTGAATCATAGAATGTAAGGATTTCTGTAGGTCATCTTAAATCTTAAGAATAAACGGAGTATTGCCAGGTATACAACATAAGGAATTCGTAATCTGAATCATCAACCAACCTCTTCTTCAGTGTGACAGTAACAACGTTATTTCAGTAGTTAATTCCCAAAGCAGAGAGCTTGTAAATGTGAATCTAGTGTATGAGCACAACGAATGTTTTTAAGAATTGTCATGGGAAACGAAGACCAGATCACTCACTAAGATATTAACGAATTATTACTCACGGAACATCTATAACTATTTGTACAAGTGAAAAGCACGTATTCTAAATATTTGTACTACGGAAAGTCAACAAGTGTCGACGTTCATCTAAAATCTTGCAAGAGAAATATCTCAGAGAAGTTAGTAGTGAATGACTCAGTTCTGAAAATAAATACGAGTATTACACATTCTCTCCAAGAGCGAGCACGTGTAACAATTAAAGTGAATTTACCAAAGCTGTTTTTATATTCCTGTATTGTTATGATGTGAACCTGTTCCTCTGTATTTTTCCACAATACCTGAATAATGATGTCATGCACGGTCAAGGAGAAAGGACATATGACATTCAAATTTGAATAGAATAAAACAGCTTCCTTCCCTACCTCTTGGCTCAGTTGGACAGTCGTCATCTGACAGTGTTTTAGTTCTCCAACTGAGTATTGATATTTTTGAAAACTGCTAAGTTCAAATTATTAACATTGTTCTATTTTCTACGATTTTGGACTTTAAAAGTAGTGTGATCTATTAGTGACAGTTATCGTTGACAATGAACATTGTAAAAGCAACGATATTTTGTTGTAAACATCAAGTGATAATAATCTGAATAGTTCTCCAGCAGCCATCATTCACAAGTACCCATAGTGCTCAAACTATTATTAGTACAACAAGACAACAATTTCCATCTTGTATTTCAGTGTAGGTGAGTTAAGATTTCTCAAATTATATTTGGTTGTTTCTCTATTCCATGCTAGGGCATTGTGTTGTTTTAAATATTGAATTGCATAAATATATATTGTTTGTGTTTATGTAATTAATAGTTGTTGATCTGAATGGAGTCCTTTTGGTATGTTCCGATACTCCGCCAAAATGTATTCAGTGTCTTTGCTTTATTTGAAATGCCCATTAAACACAGAGATGATAACAGTGAAGTAGTCCCGAGAGTACATGATACTCTAAACCTCTCGCTGGTCTACTTTCTAGCTACGCCACCTAAGTTTATAAGTTTGTAGGGGCTCTCATTGTTGTCACACTACTTTAAAAAAATGTTTTTTTATTGTCACTATGAGGAAGCTAATATTATCTGATCAATAATAAACAGTTAAAATGTTAATTTTAGTACAAATAAACATGTAGACATAAAATATGTATTGGAGCAGAAACAAAGCCGTGTTCCACAAGTGCGTGTTCTTCCGATTCCAGATTGCAGCAATACATATATTGCATTGGGTTGCGATGAGACAAACTTAATTAAGCGAAAAACTTGTTTCCTGCTCCATCTTACTAATATCGCTAGTTGTAAACTGTTCATATATATATATATATATATATATATATATTTCGAAATTTCGAAAGTAAATACTTTCTTATAAATATATGATAAATCCGTTCAAACTCTATCAGTTTCAGGGCGAACTAGGTGTAGTATATGAAAGCTACTAATAACTTATTTTGTAAGTTATTACTTTATAGTTCAAGAAAATAATTTTCGTATTTAAATACAATGCTTTCTGAATACTTTTAGAGCTCTTTTGTATGAAGAAAACATATAAGAATGTCACCTTCAATGGATTTCAAAGAACTAGCTTAGTTTTTCGCTACTGTGAATATTACACTTGCTATTCAAAATTAGAGTGTATTACTATGAGTAAGTGTCAAGTCATATATTGCTCTATTACTTATTATATAATTGGCAATTGTTCGAAATATTTAGAGTATTATCATCAAGGAATATATTTTGTCTATCAAGATTTGACTTGCCGTTACTGTCATTCTATTGATTGTCCCCTTTCCAGAAAATAAAATAGATTCCTATTTCTTTTCTATTGTAAAATAAATTACTCACTTTATTATTATTATTATTGTGTAATGAAATCCCAACCGGCAGTGTTCGATTTGTTGCAAATTACGAGAGGAGATCTTAACACTAGTGGCTGCTGATAAGTTTCAACATACTACGTGTTTTGGTAGAAATAGAAATATTTTAACCCACGTTGGGGTGATATTCGGAATCAACAACCAGGGATGAAATCCTCACGCACCAGGGAAAATCCCCGGTGCCTCCCCTGGCAAATCGAACACTCCTAACCGGACCTTTGTTTTATACTCAAAAATATTTCTATTAGCTCGTATGGCCAGAATACAGAGCAGAGAAGCGCAAAGCATAATAGGTGAGTCCGCCAAATATTTGTTATGAACTTACGAATTGCTAAGAATATTACATTCACTAAATTGTTGACTAAAGTTGGTGTAAACCACAAAATATCTGCTTAGTAGCCAATATTCGTGATGAAAAAGGAAAAAAAAAGAAGCGATTTCACCAATAAAACGATAGCTTTTTTGCCTCGTGGAAAACAAATATTTCTTTCTGTTTTCTCTTAAAAAATTTCCTCTTATTTTTCGGCCTTTAAAGCACTAGAAAGCGCATACTCTTAATTATCTTCTTAATAAAAGTATCAAGAGTCTGGGAGGTCTTTTATGTTTCAACATTTTTATTTTTAAAACATCTACTTATATTTCAATAACTTCAAACTTACCATTACTATTATACTTATTCATAGTACGAAGAGGCGAATAATGTAGGTCATAACATAAGCATAGGTAATAATACGCATAAAATTAGGTAATAATTACATAAGCAATTATTCTTGTATTGAAATGGAATCCCACAAGTGACAGTTTTAGGTCCTGTGGTATTTTTAATATATATAAATGAACTATATAACTTAAAACTTGATGGCCATATACAGTCATTTGCAGATGACACATCATTAACAATTACTGGTACAACGTGGGATGAAATTTACCATAAAACTGAAATAGAGTTTGAGAAAGAAAGCAATTGGCTAAACGTAAATTTACTAGTCTTAAATGCTGACAAAACAAAGTATATAACACACACGTCATATTACCACAGTCGTACAATACCCCTGTACAATAACGGATATATTTAATAATCACTAAGTTATTTTGTTCGAAAATACACAGACAACCCCTAACATCTAGATTGAAAACAATGACTAATGGTTGCCATAATACTATGTTTCTACTCCTAGTTAATGTTAGTGAAGTAACAAAAGTAGCGAGAAAAATGAAAAACACATTGTCAGGAGATATTTATGACATACCACCAAGTATTATAAAGGATAGCATTGAACTAATTTCGGATCCCTTAACCAAACTTATCAATCTGTCTTTTGCTGAAGGCATTTTCCCGGATGCACTAATATAGCAAAAGTAAAGCCTATATATAAGAAAGGAGACAAACAGAATGTGGAAAATTATAGGGCTATCTCACTCCTTCCTACCATCTCAAAAATTGTTGAAATGACAATGACTGTGCGTTTAATATCCTTCCTCCAAAGAAACAACTTGATTACAAATGACCAACATGGCTTCTTGAAAGGTAAATCAACAGAAACAGCTATCTATGATTTCATGGTAACAGTACGCGAAAATTTGGATAAGAAAGATAAATGTATAGGTGTTTTTCTTGACCTCTCTAAAGCTTTTGATTGAATATGCGAATTTAAAAAATTAAAGGGGACAAAGAGGGACTATCATTGAATGGTTTGAAGCAACTGTTTGTACACGCGGATGATGTAGACTTAATAGGGGACGATATAGATGCACTACAAAGCAACACTGATGCCTTAGTAGAAGGGTGCGATGAAATAGTTCTACAGGAAAACATAGATAAAACAAAATACATGATAACAACCCGAAACACAGGGAATTAAGGAAATAACAACATAAGAATTAATGATGAAGCCATAGAGAAAGTAAACAAATTTCAATACTTTGGAGTATACGTAACAAGCAAAAATTAGGTTACGGAAGAAATAAAAAGTCGCTTAGTATCGGGGAACGCATGTTTCTATTCAGTTGAAAATCTTCTATCATCGCCATTAATATCAAGGAAATTGAAATTAAAAATATACGTAACGGTTATTCTACCGGTAATATTTTACGGTTGCGAAAGTTGTAGTACGACCCTAGCAGATGAACACAAATTACGTGTATTTGAAAATAAGGTTTTGAGAAAGATATACGGGCCGAAACGCGACGAGATGGCTGGAGAGTGAAGGAGACTGCATAATGAAGAACTCCACGGACTGTACGATTCACCAGATGTTGTAAAAATAATGAAATCGCGATGACTAAGGTGGGCAGGCCATGTAGCTCCGATGGGGGAAAAACGAAGATTATATTCTATCCTGGTTGGAAGGATGAATGGAAGGAGGCCATTGGGAAGACCGATACGTCATCGGGAGGACAATGTTAGAAGAGATCTTCGAGAAGTAGGTGTTCGTGATGAAAACTGGCTTGATATTGCCCAGGATATAGTCCAATGGTAAACGTTTGATACTACGGCGATGAACTTGTGAGTTCCATAAGCCATAGTGTTAGTTAGGTAGTTACAGAACTACTCTCAAAACTACAGAACTATGGAATAAGAGGGAACACCTATAATTGGTTTTGCACCTACTTACTAAACCGTAAACAAACAGTGGAAATAACACATTTTAACAACGAAAATAACAAAATCTCTCAGCACTTATCGGAAAGGCGATCAATCTCTTGCGGAATACAGCATAGGTCAGTCTTAGGTCCTCTTTTATTCCTGATATATATTAACGATCTCTCCTATATGATTCAGCCAGCTAAAACCACACTGTACGAGGACGACACAAATATAATATCAAAAGCTAATAATCATGAACTAATCAAAGATAACTTAAATGAGACTATGTCAAAACTGACTAACTGTGTCAAAG
>JAGDQP010049033.1:0-14602 GCA_022664845.1 Lepisma saccharinum
AATGAGAAGAACATGAGAAACGTAGTTAATTCTATTCTATTCGCTTTTGAGCAAAATTTTAATACAATTAATTTGGAAAGATAATCTAGGGCACAGTTCAATATAATAGTTAAAAATACGTCATATTAACATCCTATCAACGAAATCAAATTTTCGATGGAATGTAGATTAAAATTCAACGTGTTTTCAACATGAAAAAGAGGCCACAAAATAATAGTTAGTGGCATTCAATTAATTACCTTTTAATTACAAATTTTATTCCAATAAATTAGAAATAGTTCCATGAAACGAAATCTACCATAGTTGAAAATAACAGTTGAATCCACGTTGAACTAACATCTTTTCAACAATATCAAGACTTCGTTGAAAAATGATTTTAAATTAAACGTACTTTTTCAACCGATGACGGTTAATCAACGAAATCAAACAAAAATCAACGTTCAAAACACGTTTGTGTTCTACTAGGGTAAGGCCCTGGGCGCTACCGTCCTCATCCTATCCCGGCCTGAGTCAAAGATGCCTAAACGCCATAATAGAATTTAAATTAAAAAAATATTTACACGCGTTCATTTTATACGATGTACAGGTATTTTGAAACTTATGATAGGCTATCCTTTCTCCCACCCTATGCCTGAGATGCCTAAAAGCCAAAATGACCACAATAAGGCCCACCTTAATACTTTTGAATATTTCTCGAACAACAAAGCAGATAATATTGCAATTTTAACTGTGTTTAAAACTTTATTGTTTCTAGTACAATATATGTAAATCTTGAGAGTGCAGCTCAATTCCTTCATGATAAGAACACAAAAAGTAAAAATGCTTCCATTGGGCCGTATTTTATTAGGGTGACAATAAGGCCCTGTTCTTGCTTCTTGAGAATATTACTTTAATAAATTTACATATGATATAATTATACGTAAGACCTAATCCAAAACGAAAATCTTCAAATAAAATCTTAAGACTGATGATGAAAAATAAAAAAAATGTAGCTAAACTTGACGTGAACAGTCTTCAATAGCGCGAAGTAGGCCTGTAAGCACTAAACAAATTGTTAAGAAAATGAAAATGTCTTTACTCAACTGTACTCTTCTAGAAATCGTCAAATATAAACTTAAGACTGATGATGGAAATGGACAACAACAAAAAATAACTCAACTTGACGTGAACAATCTTCAATAATGCGTAGAAGGCCCATAATCACTAAACAAATTGTTAAGAAAATGAAAATGTCTTCTAGAAAAAAGGTTTATACACATTTCTAATTAACTTCTATTTTTTTTTATTTTTTTTTAATGAACTTTTCATTACTCCAAATCATTATTCATGTTCACAGCGAGGGAACATGAATACATCTTTATCGTCGGCCTGGTTATGGAATGTTGCCTGATTAGCTGATAGTTAGAAACTTCTCTTCCTCTACGCATGGCTACTGGTTCAAGTCCAGTGGGAGTCCCTTGAACGGGGTGTTTAGAAACCAATTTTGTCACACTATACACACATGTTATTTCGATTAGATATTAATTATATAAAATATCTACTGTGACATTAATTACTGTTCCATTTTCAATTACTATGAAGCTACAATGCAGTAACGCAATAAGGCCCACCTGGGCCTTAATGAGTGACGTTGCATTTCATGTTATTTTATAATTGTACCTCCAAAACCCAGCAACAAAATCATTTTAATTAAACACGTTGTTAATACAGAAACTGTAGCCTAAATGACGTATAGTACCCAAACTAATTTCCTTCAAGCACATGGAGAAAAAATTGGAACTTACGTTGATGCAAAAATAAGATGAATGGTTTTCCTGACTACACGAATATTACGACGCACCACACTGTCGCCATTAAGAGATTGATTCGGAAATGCTAAGTAACAATCACACTAGTAGCCTTCAGCCTTCTACCTACTGCTGCCATCTATGAACGAGAGTTCATTATATTGGAGAAACTGACACTGGGCCTTATTGTAGTCTGGGCCTTATTGTAGTCACTTACCTTATTAAGCTTACGTAATATTTTCGAAAATCGTTCCGGATAAACAAGGTTTTAGAGCATTTCATTTGTTTCTTGAAGCTCACAATGATTAAAGGGAACAAACAGGCAACAAACAGGAGTTTAAGGAACACGAACCATGACCGTGATACTTTAAAGAAAATTTGCCAATAGGTACTATAGGCATACATTCAAACGATGTCGATGAGCAATGAATGCTAGTATTATATAAAAACATTCTGCCATCAATATAAAATTCTGGTTTTGATAATTATCATTCATTGTGACTAGCAGCAATAGTTATGTCGGAAGAAGAAAATAATGTTACCGCGTTTTGGGAACAGAAGACAGAAACAAATGATGGACTAATAAAGAAACAGTAATCAAAATTTGAAGGTAACAAGAGCATCATTAGTTTTAAAACCTTTTCTTCCTTTTCCTTCTTCTTGAAGTCATCACGCATTACTGACATCTTATCCTTTTGTATTTAGGCCTTTAAATCATAATAATAACAATAATAATAATGATAATAATAATATCTTATATACATTGACTCTCTTGAAACGTATGCAATAATCTTCATAGGCCCCGGAATTTATTAATACAGAATTTAACCAATGAATATTTTTCGTATCGAAAATTATAGAGAAACAGAGGCAATTCGCCTACGTACTCGCGAATTTTTCTGGCGATGCCCGTCAGGTGAAGTATTAGGGGGCAATAAAAGGTGAGGAAAGGATGGAAACGAAGACTATAAAAGCAGTGGGGCAGTAGACCCTATATCTCTATGGTCAGGGAGGAGCGTTGGAAGGAACTGGGGGTGGCAGGATAAATTATGAAATTTAAAGAATTATGCAAAATGTTTATTTATTTTTGTGTTAGCTTTGTGCTATTTTCTATTCTACATATTATTGCCGACCAGGTGGTCGTACGGTCCGCGACGGTCGGCCAACGGCTCGAAGGTCCCGGGTTCGAGTCCCGGTTGGGGCATGCGTGTGGATTTTAACTAGGCGTAAAGAGCCGAATCGTGATGGACCGAAGTCCAAAGTTACTAGACTGGCCCATATAAAAATCAAGCTTCCCAAAACTTATTTTTTTACATATTATTATAATCATGTGTATTATGTATATAAACCGCATTAGTGTGTACCTACAGTATATCCAGATATGGAGAAAAGTTGGAATGTATTCATGTACAGAAAATGTGAAGATTTGAAACGCTGTATATAAAAATGAGTTGTAGAGGAAGGTGCGTACAACCTTTGGTGCGCACTGGGGAGAATAAATAAATATGAAATACATTGTCCCGGCATTTACCAGATAAAGCTGAGGAATTCCCTGTAAAAGATTCAGGAATGTCTGTAGTAAAACTCCAATTTGCGTGCTTCCCCAGTGTCGATCCAAAATCCGCAACGAGAATCGCTGGATTGGGTAGTGTTTTCTTAATATTTTACGATTTATTCGTTTATGTCGTTTACCGTTCAAGTTCTGCCGTCCGCTGATAATTGGATGTTTTGTATTTGTTTTCCTTCTATCACATGAAATGGCCGAGGATTTCGCGCCCTTGCTTTTTGTTCACGTAGTCACGAGTTCAAGTCCCGCCGAGGTCCATGGAACGAAGTGATTCGAAGCCCACTTTAAGGAAAGCTGGAGTTCCCGTCCTTAGAAACTCATCATATCCTCTACGATGTTAACATTAATTCAAGCGAATTGCATTTTCTGCTATATTGACGTTGTAGGTTCATTAAAGACTGACTGATGAATGTGTTTGTTTCCGCTGGTTTCTCATGTGAGAGATGCGGTCAGCGTATTCCACAGGTTTTGGTTTGGGCAGATGTTTCACGGCTGGATGGCCTTTCTGACACAAACCCACACAAGCAATCAAGGGTATGGGGCAATCGAAACGTTACTATGAAATGGAGCTCCCACCGGGAATCGAACCCGGGACCCTTCGAATTGAAGAATATAGAACTAAAATCCAAAGCTAAAGGGATGAGAACAAACTGGGTTTGTGTCCATACTATCGCTAAGAAGATAAAATCAATTTTCATGGGAAGTACAGTACTCTGAGCATTATCAAGAAATGTACCTCGACCATGAAATTATCATAAGTAATTTTTAAGTTTGTATTCCTATTTAGGGCCTACATATTGTCCTACAGTACATGATTAAGAACTAAAAAGACAAGTACTGGAGTGAGTTGCAATTTAACTTCATGAGTGACGAATTCATATATTAACATTTCAGTTGTTACAATCTGAGGATAATTAGCGATCTAGGAATTCAGGTGATGAAGCATACAATCTACTTTGGTTTTATGGTAGGAAAACGAGAGAAAATTCAGGTACATTTGGCTAAGGATTATATTCACCATTTTCAACATTGAGCAATGAGCATATATTAAAATGAGAATAATAAGTTACGTAATGATTCAGAAGAATCACAATGTTTCCTTCAAACTATAGATCCTATTGTTATTTTAAAGCAGAAAAGACACGGTCATATTATTTTTTCTAATTCAAATATTTCTCAGTCTATAAATTCCTTGCCGAACAAATGAGAAGAAAGAAGAAGTTATTGAAAAGTTAACCTATATAATTCTCACAGAGCGTACATTTTGACACCTATTAATTTATCTATTTACTTAATTTGGTTTTAAGATATAACAAGGAAACTGTCTCCGGTAGAACACGAAAATCAGCACGAAACTTCCGCAGTGTATTGATGATGTGTTATCGTGCTTGAGTGGAAGTTAGCAGGTAGGGCTTTAGTTATCGTACCAACTCAACATTCGACTCGTGAAATTGATAGGAACTCTGGACATTTTCAGTCACCATGTTTGACAGCGGGGTTTGAACCCACGTGCTTCCTCTTCGCAACACGCAATGCTGATCTGAAATTCGCGGCATTAACGTATTCATCACAGGGATTAGCTGCTATTAGATTAAAAACATGAGATAGCACGTTTAAATTTGTCACAGTGATATTTCGATTAGCTCTTTTATAGCCTATTAATGATGGCAGTTGGAGCGCTCATAACGTTAAAAAGAGCAAAATATTAACTCACTTACCAAGGTTCACTTTATATTATTTGAGAGTTGGAAGTGCAATTTCCCGCAAAATTTTCGGAGAAACTAGTGAACCATCACATGCTTTTGTAAATAGAACATAAAGACCATTGACATGATGTGTTACTTGACCCATGTTGCCACTAGACCACAATAAAATTGGACAGCATGCAATGATTGACCCCGATTGCACGTTCACCCTTAAATTAAAAAGGACGCGTGTCGGGATTCCTCTTGGAAATCAATTGATTACGAAATTAACAGAACGGGAAGTTTCCTTTGGTTCACCCTGTATTTATATAATATTCGCATTTGTCAGGGATCAGAGCAATTAATTAACACGTCAATTTCATCAATAACTTTAATCTAATATTTAAATTATCTTCAGCCCAACCTTTTATTGATATATAAAAGTGAATTCGATGCATAACTTCAACACATATGTAAAAAGTGTTGCCTACCCTTCAAGTGTTCAGAACAAAATTTCGAAAACTTTGAAGTCCTGTAACTCGTATACTGCGAAACTCCGAAACGTAGTACTAGAGGAGTGTTCATTTGAACACATCATAAATGCACTGTGGAAGTTTCATGTGGATTTTCGTGTCCCACCGGAGACAGTTTCTTTGTAAGTAAGTCAGTCTCAATGCATAATAATGACATCCCTCAGCTAACATAACTTCCGGTAAAAGGGTGGAGATGAAAGCGTATAGAGATTAATAAAAGTATCACCCCGGCATTTCCAAATTTAAAGAACGCCTGCAAGGTGCTGACCACTTCAGGATTCGATCCCACTCGTCTTCAGAGCGGATTCTACGCCACTATACCAAGCTGGCTGGCTAATACCCGTAGCCTATGATTGCATACCAAGATAAATCCTCTCTACAACATATCAAGGTGTGTCATAATTAAATAATTTGCTTTTGTATTGCAACCTGAATCTCACGTCCGCTGGAGTAAGGAAAGATGTTTTATAATAGTCCATTAGAAACATTTCATGATCTAAGCCCTTCAATGAACAAACAGTCGACATTCTCTGTCTGATATGTCGGAATTCAAAATTTAGTGTCGAGAACACGTAGATAGAATATGAATCGCATTAAGTTACCAATCTAAGGATAGAACAAAGAAAGTATGATAACACCTAAGGCAATACAGCTTTAAGTTGGGGGAAGAGGCATGTTGAACGAACTCCGATTCCAAAATCAACTAATAGTATATTTTAATTCTTTTTTCCGGCCAGTGCAGTAACATAACATTACGAGTCATGATTTTGAGGTCACATGCTACTACCCTAAGATTAAGAAACGGTACGTAACGATAGCAATAATATTAGCACAAGAAACACAAAACGTTCTTGCACAACCTAAAACTTTCGCTTGCGTGCTCTGGCATCAGCAACCTCCTCCACAAATTGTTCAATGTTTAGCCGTTCCGTTTACCTGTGCTTAATGTTCAGAATTAATATGTTTATTAATCTTTGCTCAGAAGTACTATTCCGCAGACTTTTTTTTTTTTTTTTTTTTTTAGAAACTTAGCTTCAGAGAGTTTTGTAGAGGACATGTGAGGAAGATGAAACAAGCAGTCAATAAATACGAAAAAAAAAATAGTTGTTTTCTAAAATGAAAATAGCGACGTCGCGAATGGTCTTTAGTGTTGTGATATCTGCCTTTGTGTAGTAGCTAAATGTAAGCATATTTGGCGTGAGAGATCAAAGCTAACGTCGTTCGTTAAAAATCAAGAATTCACAAATATTTCAAATAAATTTCAGTGGTACTTCGCTGCTAATACATTTCGACTAGAGTTTACAGTTTATGGGATGATTCTGTTATGCTATGACAAAATCGCTTACTTCCACTTAAAACTGACAAAAATCGTCAGTTCTCACTGATTTGATCACATGAGAATTTTAATAGTTACAGATCGTTTCTTACGTTTCTTGAATTAAACATACTTACCAAAATAGCCATGAAACATTCATAGATCAGGTAAAATGCCCCTTACCTTTACAGAATGTCGAAAAACTAAAGAATCTAAAAGCTACAATGATGCCACCCAGGTCGCAATTACCCTGATTGACTAGAAAGAAGTGTGAGTCTGTTTTATTTCTTCTTCTTCTTGTTTTTAACAAGCGCTCTAACACAACCTCCGACCCAAAACCAAGATACTTTTCAAAGGATTTATAAATAAAACTCATTAAAACGTAAACGATATATCTATTTGGTGTTTTATTCGTATAACCAAACGTCAAAATGGACTAGAACTATTTTTTCTTAATTTTTTTTTTTCATATCACTTTATTTCAATTACATTTCAATATTTGAATATAACATAACTTTCAAGTATTATCACATAATGAAATATATTTTAAAATTAAAATCTTTTACGCTAAATGGGCACCTTCGAGACCAAGTGGGTAACGCTCTTGATTTCTGTGACCGGGGTTCTAGTCCCAGTGGATGCTCCGTTAAACACGGTGGTTCGGATCCCACCTTAATCAGTAGATCCCGTTCTTCGCAGTCTAAGAGCTCGATTAGGACATTAATAACTATTTAAAAAATAATTGGAATTGAAAAATTGGAGTTCTTTCACTCTATCCTGGAACCTCCTGTTAAAGCTTATTTTAATTAATAGGCCTATGTTGGAAGTGATATCGTTTTCTCCAATTTCATTTTTACTTTTATTTAACTGTGGTAAAAAAAAAATAGAAATGAATGTTATTCTGATAAAGAAAGGCTGGATGGAGGCATGGCGGGATTTATGCTCTAGGCTCATGACTTCCCTTTTACTTTCCTCTCTCATCCCTTCCCCTTTCCCCTTCCCATTTCCACTTGCACATTATGACAAATTACTCTACTCAGTCCTCTCACCATTTAATGATATTATTAATAACAAGATAATAATAACTCTGCTAATGTGGCTATTTAGAAAATAAGGTTCAATAGTATTAATGAAAATATTATAATGACATTAAATACATAGTCCTACAATGAGCAATTTTAAATAAGTTACTGTAGGCTCCTTGTGGAAGACCTGTTAATTACACTGAATAAGAAAGTGGTACAAATTATTTTTATTCACATGAAAACACTTCAAAGTATTTTTTAATGAGTATTAATGATACATAAATACAATCAGTAACGATGATCCATAAAACATAATTTTATTTACCTATAAGATAAATTGTCCAACTCTCCTGGAATATTTATCTCCTGAAGATATAAGGCCAAGTTAGAGGGAAAAATTAGACTTGTTTCTATTATCAATTTGTCATAAAAGACAGGATTTTTTTTTTTAATTTTTAGAGTATTTAGCCATCTTTGGATGAGACCGGTATAGGGTATGGGAGAGTAGCGTCCGGTACCCTTAATTAAGGTACCATCCTGACATTCCTAAACTGAAGGAAACGACATAACCTCATAGTCAGACGTCGGGCATCAGGATTCGAACGCATTGTACCTACCTACCCATTGCGGATCCGAAAATACACTTTAGTTTTCCTCATGCACAAAAATCTAGCGTAAATTACGCCTTCATAGGGCTTCAATTCAAATTAGAGTCCTGCAAACCCAGGCCCGCACCAGCCCGGCCGGCCCGTGCAGACCACTACTATTAAAATAAACTTGCTACTATTAAAATAAAGTTTTTTTTCTATGATGATACTCGGCCAATGTTTTCTCTTACGTAATTAGCGTAAAAGATCAGGAAACAGCAGAAAAGAAAAAGAAAGAGAAAGAAAGAACTAAACGGGGTAGTGGTCTGCACGGGCCGGCCAGGGCTTGTGCGGGCCTCGGTTTGCAGGACTCTAATTCGAATATCTGCTGCTCACTGCCCAGATGACTGCTACGCCCTATGTGTAGCATTGACTAGAAATGATTATTGGTGTGTACAAAGGTAAAGGTAGGAGTAATTAATATTCCTAATACAAGCAATAATATTTGTTTTACTGTTTCCAATGTAAATTAACGTAAGTTTAAATCACCTGAAGTTAGTTATGTACGAGGATCGCCCAGGCCAAAGGTGATGGTTTTTGGCGCTCCCCCTACGTGGTCCTTAATGTTCTTTTGCTAAATATTTTCGTCTTGCATTTATAATTTTTCCTTGTAAAGTGCGCTCCTGTGAAAGTTGTGCCCCTAGGCAAAGGCCTAATGGTCCTAGTGGTGAATCCGACCCTGGATAAGGGCCCGGTGCAACGCACCGCCGGCCTTTACGGCACTCTCGAAACAGCAAGTAAGAATTAAAATAGTTCTTGAAACCAGTATTTAAAATAGGAATTAATTGATTTTCAAACATCTACTTTGTGTGAGGTTATTAGTTTGAAGCTATAGTCTACACAAAAGCTAGCCGTTCACTAGAGGGAATCTAGTATCGATCTATTGATTGCTTCGCGTTGCGCTAACAATACATGGCCACGATACTTAGGGAAAAGGTAATTTAAAAAAACACTATATATCGTTTAGTTTGTTACTGCAAAATTACATAAAAATATTCCTCAAATAAACTTTTCCGCAACAAAGTTGAATGCGTCTGCTTTCGATATCAACGAATTAAATTGATTCGTCTGAAGAAAACAATTAAGCACGGAATTCGGTTGTCTTGCCTGTAACTCAATTGCGTAGTAGAGCACTGGGAGACAATAGTAAAATCTTGATTCCCTGCCAGTAAGGAGAGGAAGGCGTGGTGTCATCTTTGTATCAGCGTGTGATTCCACTTGTTTCGGTTATTTTAATCATTAGTTACTTCGATCTAGCAAGAAACCAAACTAATAATAATAAAATACACAAGCCAAACATTTGACGGAGATACGTATGAACTTGACAACAGTGTGGCGCGGCGTTGAGCAATTGCAGAAATAGGTATCTCGATTCAATAATACGTTGAGTGAATTGGAAATAATACTCTCAGAAAACGAACTCTCTGGTTGTTTTCCTTAGTCCCAAAGACAAAGCTGGGATACCGTTAGCGCTTCCCTTCGCGTGACGTTCTCCTGAAGTTAAAACTCGAGGGCACCCCGGGGTACTTAAGGAACTAGTGCAACCCAGAAATAAAGGTAAAATAAACAAGGAAGAAATTATATACTGATTTCTTATTTGCTGGTTCAGGTTCTGCCTAAAAGGTATTTTGTACTTAATATATCAGCATGATTTCCTGGCCTGTTACCTAATTTGAACTAAAAGAATTGGATGAGAAATTCTGGTCATTTTGTATGAATGAAGAGAAAAGGTACGAGTGAAATACTGCTTCGCGGCGCGGCGGTTAGAGAAGTACATACTAAGGGTAACTACGTTTTTATTAGCCAATATCCGATTTGAAAGAGACTAACACTTATCAATATTTCATCCTGTTTGTGAACAGAGGACAAGAAGTAACTTCTTGAAACTTCTTACTGATCTCTCCTTTGCTCTGTAAACTTTATTTCGCTCACTGGATGGGCTAAAAATTGAAATATAGAATAGGTATAGAAATATAATTACTCCCTTTCCAGCTATTAGGTTTACTCGTATTGAGGCTTCCAATTACGTAATCGCTTGATTGAAAGTAGCATCAATTTATTAAACAAACAATAAATAAAAAAGTAAAAATAAACGAAATTCGGAAGGCATAAACTAGTCGCTGTCCTGCTCTATATTTGACCATTCCAGCCTCCATAATATATTGCAAATTAAAATAAAATTTTCGTCTGGGTGGAACATTATTCTATGAGAGTACAATGCGAAAGAGGAGATAATAAATTTTCACTTACCCTCCATTTCTTTCATTGGTGTGGAGTACGCTGATGGTGGTGGCCAGTCATAACAGCAGTCAGCACCCGGGCGAGCGCCAACGAGGCCGCCCAGTGAATGCATTGCGGCGGCAGCTGCAGCCGCAGATCCCGTGAACGTAACCGGCACAAGAGAACTGCAAGTACTCGTGGGAGCACAAACGGTTGCACCAGTGGTACCCGCGTTAGCAACATGATTTTCGGTAGCCAGAAGAGACAGTGAGTACGAAGCCGGCGAAATATCCATTACCGAGAATAACGAAAAAAAAAAGAAAGAAAAATTAAAAAAGTTAACGAATTTTAACGACAGGACTACTTTTCCTTAACCGAACTTCATCACTTCGTCAAAGTGTCTGTTGTCAACAGTACCAAAGTATCGTTATGACAGAAGCAAGCATTTGACTAATAATTCTTTCATCACCTAGTGTCCTTAACCACGCTTTCCGTCTTGTTTTCAACCCTTCAGCACGTTGTCACTACCGAGTGTCCTCCGCCTATATGCTTGAATTCTTCTCGTGGATAAATTGAAAAAAAAAAAAAGTCCTTAGCTGCTTTCAATGGTTTTCTATGAGCTGACAAATACCTAGATGATGTTTGGTTTCGTCTCGTGTTGAAGAGGTTCTCGCCCTTTTCTTCTGTCGCTCTACACATCAACAGAAGCTGAAGCAACTGTCTTGCTGGCTGTTGGCATCCACGCTTCGGCACTTTACCCCTCTCCCCCAACCTTCTTGACTGCCGCTACATGCTGAAAGAGGCGTACCTCGCATCAGCCAACACCATCCCTTGGATTCTGACTGGCGGAGCCAGTTCATGTTTTCTGGTTGGTCCAAGAGAAGCATCCAAGGTGGAGCCTGTGTTGCGCATCAGCATCTCTGTCATCACGGTGATAATGTGTGCGACTGAGATTTCACGGAACACTGCAATACTTGAACGAAGAGGTGGGGTTACAGGCAATTCACCTCTCGTTGATTTGCAGCTGAATTTCATTTCGACACTGCGCATGCCATATAAGGAAGAAACGAATTAAAAGTACCTCTTCCGCTGTTTTTATTTAAAAATTTTCACACTAAACACAGATTCTAGAATTACAGTTAATTTGTGAAAAATTGTGTACAGTTTACGGTAGCTAAACTTACAAATCTTGGCATGAATAGAACTACCATATCCCATGCTACCCAACTACTCAACTTGTTCATTATTTTTCTTGCAGTTAGAAATTTCATGCAGTTACAGTAGACTCGTGGTTAACCGAGCCCCGGTTAACCGAGGCTCCGGGTTAACCGAGCCGATGCGCGCGATCGATCTTGTACAACTTCGCGAAAATGACACATTTTGATTTGTTTTTTTATCTCACAAAATCTGTTTGGCTATAAAATCTGTTGTTTATCTCATTAGTATAATTAGGCCTACGTAGGCCTATGTGTTGTTTAGTAATGTTCAAATTAAATACATTCTAATTGTACATTAATGCATCTAGTTAACGTCAAGGTTAGTAACTCATTAATCCCAGACTTACGTATCATCCGAGTTTTTCAGTATCCGAGGTAGTCTCGGTTCCAATTAACTCGGATAATCGAGATTCTACTGTAAAGGAAGTTACATAATGTTAAATTAATAATCATAAGGTGAAGTGATTTGATAATCTCCCAGACGTCAATTTAAGGGTCTCTCTGTGGGTGAGTGGTATAACGTTTGCTGAATTGTAATCAAGGGTCACCGGGTTCAATTCCGGTTGGGACACAAGTGGTTCAGAACCCACGTTAAACTGTAGGTTCCGTTCTTAGGATGTTAACTTAATCCAAAGGAAGGCAATGGTAAACTACTATTGGTGCACCTTGCCCAGGGACCTTTGAGCCAGAACTTGCCTTTTGGCAGAACACCCATCATCATCATCTTTCTTGTTATTTATACACGGCTTTCCTGAGTGTATGCTAAATTCTGAAAGGAACAGAGTATAATATAGTATAGTCCAGTATATTGTATGTGGACAAACTTTGGTCAAATTATTACGAAATAAAAAAGGGGTCTAAATAATTTCTCAGTGCATAGTGTGAACAAACTAAATTGACAAAAAGTGAAAAAGTATAATCGGATGACATTTACAACACGAGAAACGTTTGAAATTTCGTACTCAGAAGATCATTACCCGGTATTCTACTAAGACCGGAAATTGTAAAACTTCTTGGTGTTGTTTATGACTGAATACAAACATTGAATTTTGATATGAAAATACGTTATCATAGAATCTGACTGAGAATAGAACTGTTTAAGAAGGAAGGAAAGAACCAGAAAGTTGGGACAAAAAGAAATATGTCGATCGGCACCTAAATATGAGCCTGGCATGCGAAATTTCACCACTCTAATTCAATATCACAATAGGTCTTATTATTATTATTATTATTATATTCATTCATTCACTCACGAATCAATGAATGAATAGTAGGCCTAATAATATATTCATTCATTCATTATTATTATTATTATAGCCCTAATAATATTTAACAATTTTCTGTTCACATGGATGTAGGCCCTTTTTCCAACAAATTTCGGGTCAATTTCAGTCCTTATCCAAAAAGATATAACTTCATATATCGATCTTGAATCTGGTGGTCTAATAGATCGTTTCTTTTCTCTGGGAATTCAATGTAGAACACTTTCTCATCCATCTTCTATCTGTTTCTCTAGGTATGTGATCGGTCCACATCCACTTCATCTTCTTCGAAGTCGTGATCACATCTTATGCTTTTCCTTGAGGGCGAATTCATTCATTTGTTTTTCTGTTCCTCTTAGTTATTCCTAGCATGTCCGTTGCTGTTTGTGTAACTCTCAATTAGGGATAGTATTGAGACGAGACGAGACGAGACTGGCATCAGTATCGTTCTCGTCTCGATTTTTAGGACAGTCTTGGTCTTGGTCTCGTCTCGATCTGAAAATTCTGGTTTTGGTCTTGGTCTCGTTCTCGATTATAGACCTCAGTCTGGTCTCGGTCTCGAGTATCGACACGTTAGTCTCGGCCTCTCGGTCTCGTCTCGAGAGTTTCGAAAGACGATAGATTTTAAAAAGTGGCCGTCCCTTGACTTATTTGATATAGGGATGCAGGCTTACCGATCTCAGTACAAGAACAAGAATATTATGATATTAACATAGTTTGTTACATAGTTAATTTGGGGGTTAAGATTAGAAATAATATTCTGAAATAGAGAGAAACACATTACGATTTTAAAGTAATATAAAGCTTTAGTTAGGATATATAGAATACCAATAAGTGAGACACATGAAAATGTTTCTATTATGGAAACGGATCCATGTTATACCACAATTTGGAAAATTGGTATACGTAACATTTAAGTTTTGCTACTTTACGATACGTACTGGATGTGGCAACACGGTTTTATTAAACGTCTATGCTCCGACCGAAGTGACTACTGATAACGACAAAGATATAGGATGAGCTAGAAAGGCTGTTTGACCGAATGCCGAAGTATAATTCGAAAATTGTGTTGGATGATTTCAATGCTAAGGTACACTGTAAAAAATCGTTGTGTTAATTCAACGACATGGCTATGTGTTAAGCCAATTGTGTTAAATTATAACACAGGTAGGTGGTTACAACAACTCAGTCTCGTTTTGGAGTGGTGTGTTAAAAACGTCAAGTTGAAGTGACACACTTTGTATGTGTTCAATACGCGGGTGATTCTAGCAGACATTCTAGCAGACAATTGCAACAAAACAACCTGGAAACGCAGGGTTGCCAGCACAAAATATATAAAAATAC
>JAGDQP010049034.1:0-14602 GCA_022664845.1 Lepisma saccharinum
CCAGGTACCATTAACTATTCAGTCGGACGAGGTCCAAATGAGAGCACTAGGATGCTTTCTTCTTACGCAATCCTCAGCTTCAGTTTAGGAGAAAAAAAAATTACATAATCTTATTTCTATTATGCTGAGGTCGCTCGTACAATGAATACGAGATAATAACAATCGGTAATCGATATAGTTAGATTACATTGACCACAGACATGACAGTTTTAATTATAATGACACGCGAAGTTTTACTTCTATACCATGCATGGAATGATCAAGAAGAATTTGAAAGCGGTTGCAAATGATTCCAGTGAAATATTTTGCACCATATTTGTTCTGTTCAAATGACATCGGTTTGAATTAACGTGGATGTGCAAAAAAAAAAAATGTTGGCAAGCATAGTGCAATGGTTTCTCTGTGCGCAAATGTAAAAAAAAAAAAAACACACACATACAAGAAAGGCAGAAGTTACATTTAGATAATAAAAAAAAACGTTTCTCTCATTTCCCAAACTTGCTGTTTACTAGCTGGACCAGGTTGCGTAGTCGTTCCACAAATAAAGAGTTTATTCTAAGGAACGGGGCAGGAGGCATCCCGGGCCTAACTCTACTGTACTTTTTGGAATATTCTTTTTACGTATACGAGAAATAAGTAAACAAACTTTGAGAAAAACTTTGCAGGTTCTTTGGTGGTGTAAAACACCTCCTGATTATGGTCACAGAACATGTCCGAACTGATTGAAAATCAAAGCTGGATCAGCTCCATTACACCGCAGCAATGAGCTGGAGAAAAGGTTGTTCCTTTTCTTTCGAACTCTAGCCTTAGGGTGATCGATCATATTGTAAAAGAACGAAGTTACCTGGTTATAAGAGTACTTAGCTGGAAACATCTTGGCGTTCAGGCGTCCGTCGTTCAACTCTGAGATGTACGCTGGTGCCGCTCTAACATAGTTCCAAATATGAAGCACAGGATCTGTCCATTCCACCAGTAACAACTGATATACTTGCCCACCGCGGTTTACGAACACCACTGTCACTCGTACGATCGGCACCTTCAATCATGCTGAGAGTATATAATTTGGTTCATGTCGGAGGGAGAACAGCTAAGAATTATCCGGATATTGGGTTAGCACTTAGAGAAAGTTAGCAACGCATTGCAATTGTTTTATACCGTATCGAAAAAAATAAACGTCGTACGGAGATAGTCTTCGTGTAATCGCGATTGCTGATACTCGACTGATTTAATGTCACGTCGATGACGTTTGAGAAAGCACTGTCCCAAAAGTTCTTTCTACACTTCCGAGTTCGTTCTCTTGACCCAAATCCTTTCCTCCTCCGGAATCCAAATTTTCAAAACATCAGCTCTCATTCGTCGTTGAAATCCACAAAGGTAGGTGCGGTTGCCTGCCCCGAAAGATTGTTGGTACCTTCTTGATGAGGTGCGAAAATCGTACGTGATCAAGTTCGCGTTGTTGAGATCTCTCCATCTCCTGACCTCAGCCAAAATGTCACCAGTAGAAAAGCATTATCTGAGGGTGGTCTTTCCCTTTCTTCGTGTAGAAAAGTAATTAACTATTGTTCGATGTCGGTGCGGTTCTTCTTCTTCAGGTGTTTTTCAAATATGTGCAGGTAACGAGTTTCCACAACAGAGATATACAAAAATATTGAAACGGGACGAAAGGAAAATCAATAAACAAGAATATTCGTGTATTTGTTGTTGCATATTAGAAATATAAATTCTTCATGACCATCACGATTAAAATAAAAAATACAATTTATACATAGTGATGATGATGCAACTGTTAAAATGTTACAGGATCAAAGATGATAATAGATGATGAAGAATGGTGATGAAGTGCGCTTTCACAGCACTACATTTACAGACAGATTATGACGTGCGTTCGGGGTCGAGAAAGGATTCACGATCTAAAATTGAGGATCTGAATTACAAAGAGAAGTAACTCAAAGTTTTTCAACAAAGGAATGGTACAAGGGGTTTAAGAATTTTAAATCAAACGCTGGCTTCATACAGGTTCTTCGAAGTTAACAACACTTTTTAGTTTTCTTGATTGCTTCTGTCGTGTCTAAAAGGTACATACACTGATTACACTTGAAGCGTATTCAATATGTTTCAAAATAACGTAGATAGCTGTGGAATTATGCATTTGAGAATTTGATATTCAGTTTCCTCAAAAGTTCTTCCTTATTACATATTGCTTTCTTAGAGTGCCCTAGCACCAATGACTCGCAACTTCTACTGTCCAACTAATACTTCTTGTGCTGGTTATTCACTAGTAAACGAGGTTTGTTGTCCAATAAATATTCACAGGTTTTGAGTATGGGTTCTCATGTGACATAGATAATTCACTAGAATAGTTTCTCTTGTTCGATGACGTTATTTCGCTTAGATATCACCTGTATGAATTCTCATGTAAAATATTTTCACTCCACGAAATGACAATAAGAATAAATCCTTTCAACAAAGTTACTGCAACATGAGTCATTCTGTATATGTCCTTGTCCGTCTCCTTAAATCAAAATACACAAATAAAGAAATTATGCTAGAAACACCAATATACTAAGACAAATGAGAAAATGATATGCGAAGATATATACACAAGGAAAATGATAATCACCAATACTCACAGTGATTATTTAGAAATCTGATACGAAAGGAATTATTAAAAGATGACTAACGAGATCCACCTTAATGGAATGACGATACTTCTACCAGGGTATTTAAGGATCATTGTGAATAGATATGACTTGATCTGTGTTTTCCCAACACCGGTTTATTATAAAAAGTTTCCAATATACGTATATTACAATAGTATAAGTCACTTAATCCGGATTATAAATACAACTATGTTTTAATCTCGGACTTGTGCTTTCGACGCTATATGTTACTAGTAGATCACTTCTCTTTGTAATTTAGATGTATGGTGGACTCCGTACTAAGTCCCAGGTGTATGTTGGTGGTTGTTGCTAGGTTTGGACCCCGTAGCAGGTCCCAGGATTAGAGAGGGAGAAGTGACCACTGTGAAGTTAGTGATGCAGGACTCTTGCTGTCGGTCCTTTTTATAATCGTTTCTTCTTTCTCTTCTAGAGGTGTGTCTACTTGCTTCTTTAATTCACCGCCAGAGTTTATTGTCGTCTGCTACTTATGTTTACATAAACACCTTTGTGTGTTTATGTCACACTAGCCTGTTGACACACATTCTATCTTATTACGATATTATTACCTTTGATAGATGAGTGTTGAACATATGCATGAGAAATATCTTGTGAATTCCCATTAATCTGTTGAATCGAGAAGTTACGAAATTCCTGTGAAAATTTGCCTAACCTGTTTGTACGAAGGGTCAGAAATTGATAGTAGTAACTTCCAATAGCCTTTGTGACCTGTATTTCTCCTTACCTGATCTCCAGAGAGTGTATTAAATGAAGGAACTGAAGGGTTAATATGACTTTTCACAGCTGACAACCTGGGAAATTCTTCATTAGAAGTAAAATTAGCTTGAGTAGGTGCTTTATAGGAGAGTAAGTTATTTCTGATTTTGATAATATGATCAAAGCACTTGAAGTTAGGGTTTTCACTAATTACTTTAGTATACGCATACTTAAATGAGAGTCCATGTATAACTCTTTCTCGGGCTGTTTCTCTAATGAATTCCCTATATGGACAAAGTGGGTCTAGTGCACTCTGCTCGGTAAGACAGAAGATGCATTTTAGTGGTTCTAAGCATTCTCCCAAATGTGAAGGACGATTACATTTATCACAGAGCTGTTTAGACTTACAAACCGATGATGGATGATGGTAGCGCATACAGTTTCGGCATTGTATTATGGATTGTACTTTAGGACGAACCTCTAATCTTAGCCAATGAATAATTATATGATCAGGGAGATATTGCCGTTGAAATACTAAATGCACTAACCTAGTGTGCACCCTTTTGAAAGTTTTACCTGTTAGCTGTACCGCTTTTGTCATCTTGTATACTCTACTACTCGGTATGATGGATCTATTCCCTTAGCTATCTCCGCCTCTGTCATTTCACTGTCCACACCATAGACTACTGCATGTTTATATATGAGAGTTTTAGGAATACGTACCTCTATCTAACAAAGTTTTATTTAAGATAACTGGACCGATTCAAATTGCATACCTATTCTTCGTAAATCCTGAACCTTTATATTCAACTTTCGGATGGAGTTACTAAAATTCATAATACCCCTATTACGCTTATTAACAGGTTTAAGAGTGGCAACTATTACACACTCACCTTGATAATCCGAAGGGAAATATGTGAACTCCGGCAATGGAAATGAAATGTCATTCATCTCGTCCAGCTGAGAAACTTTCTCAGACTCATGCAGGTTCACAATACCCGAGGGTGGAATATCTAATACCTCATTATCATTGCTTATCTTAAGCCTCTTACAATGAATACTGACATCTACATTTTTAAGTTCATCACAAATAAGCATATTTTGATCATCTTTCTTGAGAATAGTAGATTTTTCATTGTTTTTGTTTGCCATTTTTCATCTTTGTGTTGCTGTTCTGTGAAGCTTCAGAAGCATTAGATATTCGAGTGGGTATTTGATCAGCTAACGAGGATTTCAAACGCGGAGGATTGTGCTTTGAATGATTGGCAAGTCTTTTACCTGTCTTTTTGCTGTTAATTACTTGCTTAGTGTTACTACCATTAGACGAAGCCAATTTATAGGTACGATTATTACTAGGGTTAGGATTTTGATGCACAAAGAGAAAAAAAGTGCACTATAATTCGGAAAAAATGTTCGTTTCCGAATACTCAAATACTCGAAAACACTTACAAAGAATCATTATTTCTTACGAAACCAGCTAGCAAAGTTTTTTTTTTTAAGTAAAATATACGAAGTGTCATTGAGAACTAATCTCTTTTGTTCTTTTCAAACGAGGCAGGAAACACAGCGTTGCAATATACAACAAAAAACATATGGAAATTTTCGAATTCAAAAGCATGTCGGTTGCCAGTCAATAAGGGTTTGTACATTGAATATTTGTCCACTGTTTCTGCAGACACCACCGGAGCATATTCAAAATAAACATCACTTACTCCCAGTTCATTTTCTAATTCAGGCAGTACATTGTTTTTTCCTGAGAGAATATCTGCTACAGAGCACAGCAAACGAAAACCTGAGTTTTTTCAACACATCTGTCATTGTTTTTCACACAATCTCTCCTATTTGTCCAGGAACGTTTTCTAATTTATTTACAGCATTTTTGATTGAATCAATTGAAGTTGTCAACTTTTGTTCAGATTTCGCTACTCCTGAAATTCCGAACTTTCTCAGGCCATGACAAACTTCCACTGATTTGCCAGAAACAAGATGAACCAAGTTTCGCTTCACAATAGGCACTGACAAAGAATTGATTGTTGTTGATGTTCTGAGATATATCAAACAATGTAATACGATTATAACAATTTTTTATTGATTTTTTACTGCGACTGAAGTAGCAGTCTTTTACTGTAGTAGTTATTCCTTATACTTAATTATTTCTCGTCTTGATGTCCTTCAGTTAGCTGTTTCATACGTATTTCATTTATATCTTGTTCCTTTCTCATTCAAAAAACACCAGATGCTTGAGTGCTGTGCTTCTCCAAGAAATCTGAAGTGTCGGTCGATGCCATCCTTACACTGGCCGTTTTACTAAGCACCAATACCAAGTCAACTGCTAGGCCTATATTACCATTATTTTAAATACGTTGAATAGTTCCCGAAACGACAGTGGTGTCGCTTTAAAAAAAAATCCTTCCGCAATGTTCGCATTACTTTAGGAAACCTAAATTCCGCCTCATCGGAAAAAAGAGAATTTGCTCCTGCCCTGGCCCACTGTCGTAAAACAAGATCTGCTCATCCGCAAGTGTCACTGTGTATTATTGTTGTGGTATTTCTTAGTGGAACACGAATCGCGTTACTGCAACTTTATGTTGGAGTACATATGATGATCTGTGAATTATTAAATGACTTGGCGTGTACTTCCTTTCATTACATACATTACACCGGGAACGAGTGGTTTCGAGACAGTAGGAACATGATTATTTTCCGTCACTTTCAAAACGTCCTCTTCTAGTAAATGACACTTATGTAACTTACTAGTTTTTAAGCCTGTCACTGCCAATCGCAACGTACCGGTAGTTACTTCATGTTTTCGGATGTTGGAGGTTATTAAGGTAATAAGAACGAGCTGTTTTGAACGGCGATTTATTATTATTACTTTCGAATGCGATACATTTATGCTAGGATATTATAAAAACTGTACAACTTGTTTGAAGCAACAAGAAATTTCAGTCTAAACTGACTTATGATTTTAAAGCTGTGTGTTCAAGTGTTCGAACATCTCTGTTGAGATTAGATACGTATATGCTTTCATCTCACTCGTACTTGCAATTAACGAACGTCACTAATACGACGGGTCCATGGTAGAAATTTTCAGCTCGTCATATTATTATTATTATACATAAGACGTCTTTTTGTATGGTAACAGTATATCCTCCGCAGACGTAGGGATCCTCCCATTGGTGCAGTTGGACAAAAGGTTTAACAGTTTTCTTCTACTACTGGAACTGTGATTTCAGAAGAAGTATTCCTGTCGATATATTGTATTTCCTTTTCTAATTTGTTATCATTCTCCACAAAAACATACTTTCAGTAAAATGCAGGACAAACTGTCACACTTTCTTAGTCTTTTTTTCTTTTCCGTTAGGTTTAGAAACTCTTTGTATAGCAATCATTTCTTCGTGTATTTTTGTGCAATGTTATCTGAATTTCTCAAATTATTTCGGTGCCACACTGTGTTCACCTGTTTTCGTCCGTTTTAAAGGTTGCTACATCGTATCCATCCTTTAGATGAAGAAGAACTGAGAAGTTCCGTGTAGTATTAACACATACAATCAGAATCTTCGTTGAAATGGACCTTTCCTTATCGCTTTTGTCAAAGTGGTTTTGCTTCTAAAACAGCTGGTGAAGCTTGCTTGATTACCCTTTTATATGAATCTGCATTATTTGCAAATGAAGTTGAGGGCTGAACATATTCTTGGTTGGTGTAAATGAGTTAGGTTTTCTTTTTTTTTTAATTTCAATTAATTACTTTAATGACCAAATACATTGGTGTGTGAAGAGTTCAGACACTAACAATGGCATTTCACAATATTTATATGTGTAATATAAACAACAAATTTGCAGTATAGATTTGTGCAAAACCTACCTGCGAAGTTTAATACTTTATTGCATGTGGGCGTAAAGGCATATAACTCTCATCAAAATTTTATTCAAATCTACATAGGAAGTCAACAATACGTTTCACTTTGTCCTCAAGTTGTCTAATACAAATACTAACTAATATTGATAATTCACAAATAATTGTAAAGCAAAGTTATTCACTCTCGTATTATCCAAAATGAACTTTTCAACAGAAGTGCCTGAAATGACACTTAAGTATTTACGCATGCAAATGTTGTGCAGTTCGTCATCTCTTCTGCGCTTGTATCTGCAAGGAAAAGTCTTGTTGATTTGAACATTCAAACCCTTCGTAAACATCATTATTTTCACAGTTAGTCCAATACACTCATCAGTATTGTAAGTGCTATACTTTCTCATATCACCAACCCAGTCTTTCAAGCATAAAGGAGAATGCCAAGAATCGTGGTTATTTCTTGAAGCTCAGTAGTACACATAAGAACTCCTTCCGGATGATTTTTCGTAGAATTGTCTTTGTGCGATACTTTCTGAACTTCAATTTTTCTTTGTCTTTAGACGCCGAAACGAGAGTTTGATCTCTGTAATTAATCGATTTACGGCGTAATTAGTTCATGTGACGTTTCACTGTAGGGTTAGGCATCATGTCTTCAAATGGCGACTTAAAATGTGCGGCTGCTTTACAGTTGTCCTTGATTCTTTAACTCAGACAACCATATATATCATCGTCCGATGCTATTTCAATTTCCAGTCGTGAATTATTCTAACGATTTTCGTTCATTGTGGATAAAGGTTCAACTAAATTCAGTTTTCCATTGTGAATTGATTTTTCTTTTTCAGCTAATACGCTAGAGGAAAATGTTGATTCGGGAAATGCAGTCGGAATCTAATGGAAACACCTTGTAGCTTTAAATCCACTCACTATGTTCTCTGGAGTCATAACCCGAGACCATGCATGCGAAAAAGTGTCACTGAATCCAGCTTTATTATAAATCGACCCAAATGTAACAACTTTTGGACCCAATGAAACGCAAAAGAACGGTAAACAAGTTTATCTTAGCACTCGTGAATAGTAGTAAGCAACAAAGTATAATGTTACGATTGTCAGCCGTGTCCAGATTGAAATACTTAAACTGTTTGATGCGCCATCAAGAATTAGTGACACGTCTCCTTGTGATTTGTATCTTGCAAAATATTTCAATCCATTCTTTGAATATGTTGGGTTGTCATATTTCCTTGTGATTATATTTTATCAACTAAACGTAGAGGCAAGCTGTCATATCATTCTGACCTTAGACATTGATCTGGTGGGTGGTATGCTGTTTACGATGACGTTTGCACATCGAACAGTAGTTGCGTTTTCTGCATGTTCAAGGACTATGAGATGAACACTTTTTGAACCTTTTGCACATTCTGTTGATGATGTATTGTTATCTCGCAACCTTTCTCATCCAGCGTACATATTTTCTGTGGATTTTGCTTCACACTTAACCTATCCATTTAGTTTCCAAGTGTATCAGAATAATTAGTAACTATATCCTTACTTAATTTCTGTGCTTCTTTTTCCTGAATTCATTATTTGAGCTTTTCTTAAACTAGTGGTCTGGATTTCTACGCAAGAACAGACCAATCCAATACGTACCTGCCATGAAGAGTATTAAAACGATTAGCTTGGTGACGCAATAAATTAAATGTCAGTGGAAAACCTATTTCACAGAACCTAACAATTCTGCACAGAAAGTCCTTTTCTTGAACACACAAGGAATGCTCTCTATACACATAAAATTGGCCTTGAAATTGTTAGTATAATGGCCAGAACATCAACCGGCGAAGATCAATTTTTCTGTGTATATTTCAAATATAATGTAGTTAAGTTTGTTTTATTAAAAGATGTCCAGGCTCTTTTCCTTGCTGTCGAAAAATTTATTATTTTAATTATAAAAGTGCCATATTTACGTGTTGGCAATACATTAAATACTTCCACATGTAGTTTAGGTTGGCCTGGAAAGCACAATAAGTATGTAACTTAGTATAAGTAATGTACGTGTGTGTTTTGTATGTTTACATACCATGTATAAACTGCTATGGCTAATGCCGCTAAAATTTGTGCTCGAAATGTGTTGTAAAATTATTATTGAAATTACAAGTACTTGTTTCTGTTCTGTAGAGATCATAATTATGTACGAAACACTATAAAAGGAACAGAAATGAACGATAAATTAATATCACTTTCATAGTTCAAGCTCATGATTATGTTGTTTGTTATGTTTTTCATTGTGTTACTTGTCGTGATGATATTTTGGAAAATTTGAGAAGATTTCTTCTTTCTTGTGCGCAGAGCAGTTATTCTTGTGTGTCAGGTGTTGTAAATATAAGTTAGGTTTGTACATATAATATCGATATTTAAAAAAACAAAAAATGAGAAGATTGTATAATGCTAAAGTGTATAAATTAAATGGAATATTGGTAAATAACCAAGAAATTCTTATTGTTTGTAAGGGTTTATACCAATAAAAAATAAACTATGACGTTGAGCTTTTCAAAAAAGTTTTATTTTTTCTTTGTTTCTTATCGTACATTCACAAGGTCTCTTGGTACTGCATACGTATCTTGTCACCATTCCCATTATGCAAGGACTGTACTTATATAGAAATGCTTCACGAAATTTTTAAAGATGTAAGTTATTTGTAATTTAGTCATATAGTAGGATATTTAACACACTATCTGCCACACTAGAAAAAAAATCGGAGTCATTGCGTTTTAATACAAAAATAGAATAAAAATTTCGACGAGAAAACTATGGTTTCTAATTTAATGATGTATATATATTATTCTTTTCTGTACGAGAGTTATATGCAACTCGCACAGCGCTAAAATCAATATTTACAGTACACGCCATGTTGTTGCACGTGACACGATATACTTATTGAATTTGTATCTAAGGAGTTAGTCTTTTGCCATTCCACAACGACCTCGCTAAGTATGTGTAACAATGTCATGTCTTCTTATACTAAGGTATCGCTTTCGTTCAAAGAGCCACCAGGCAAACATTGAAGGCGATATTAATTATAACAATAAAAACATCAACAAGTAATATTTGTATTCAAACAAACTGCAGGGTTTTCCCGGCGGGTGGGGGTGGGGGCTATCATGTAACATGTGTATGACAGCACGATAGCGCGAGTTGTCTGCACACCCGCGGCTCTCAAGATAGAGAAGCGTGAGTTATATATGCTTCACGTGCCAGTTAATATTAAAAGTTAACCGTTTCGTTACACCTTTTAATACATACTATAGTTGTGGGTATTGGCATAATCACTTTGTTTTCCGTATCAGCATACACAGTTTTATTGATTATTACATCTTCACTTGTACGTTCCCCGTATACAGGATTGCAAATTCGCGCATATAGCTCTCAATAGTAACTTCTTGGGAAGAAACCTTGAGGATGAAAACAATTTCTCTCACAAAATCAAGTTTGTACAATGTTCTTAATGGATATCACCTTCTTAATTTATTACTTTTAAAATTCTAGCTTGTTTTAACCACTTAAGTGTATAATTACATAGTAGGGGATGAACAGCAAAATGAGGATTTTTGTAAAAAAAAAAAAATAATAATAATAATTTAGTTTTTTGTTTTTTTCTGACGATTAAAACACACTTAAACTAAACTGGGTGGCGCGACAGCCCGTAAAGGCCTTGGCCTGTCAGACAGCTGTATTACATTTAAGTACAAGGTTACGTGGTCAGCGTAACACCTTTTCGTAGCCATGTGTCTGACTTTCCTGACCACAGTCCGCTACCTCTTTTATTCAAGTAGCTCTCCAATTTGTTCTCATGATGCTGGATCAATACGGAAATTTTGAGCCCCCACCGAGAATCGAACTCGGGACGATTAAAACATGCACATAATGCAATAATATGCTATTTATTTTCAATGACAGTGCTCTACAATGTTGCTACTTTCACTGGTTTAACTAATTTATACTGTTGTATCTAGCCAGTTCTTATAACGAGGTCTCCTTTGCATTTTACATTGTTTTTTCTGCCGAGCATACTGATTTGTTTCCTCAACAATGAGTTCACATAGTTTATTGTCAAAAACTTTGTGGGAAATACACACTGAAATCATTTAGTTGCATTTTCACACCAATTCCATTGGAAAACGTTGTTTTCAGAGTTATCATTGTTACCATAATTATGGAAACACTATCCAAATTCACTGGACGTACTAATTGACAAGCTGAAATCGTCATCTTCATCAAAATACTCATTATAATCACTATTCACACTCGTAAGTAGAAGCCGACCTCGGTGGCCGTGTGATGTAGGGCGCTGGACCTCCGTTCATGAGGTTGAGGGTTCGAATCCCGCCGGGGGCATGGTTGTTTGTGGATTTTAATCTCATTGGATACATGCCATCGTGATGGGCTGACATCCATAGTTACTAGAATGGCTTATATAAAAAAGTTTACCAAAGTTTTTCCTAAGTAGAATCTCAGCTATTCCTGCATCCGAGAGATGTTTAGAATTTCTGCTCTAAGACGCCATTTTACTCCGAATACTAGTTGCCCGATCATATGGAAAAGCTGCAATGCTAAAATTGTTAAAAAAAAAAAAAGTACGAACAACGCTTCCAAAGTTAAGAAATATGTTGGCGTGTTAAGACGTCAGTATTCATTATACGAAAGGAGTGGTCTAACAATAACTTGCGTCTTTAAACGTGTTAGTCACTGAAGAGGTTAATATAAGTTGGTATGTATTAGACTATTATTTAGTCCCACCGTAACTGATGTGTTTATGAACCAATTGTAATAAATAGTTTGTGAACAAATTTTAACCTGTTGACCCAAATTCTTGTGGTGTACACTGCTAATAATATTACTATATCTTAAGCAACTTTCAGTTGCAGCGCAGTTAAATTTGAAACTGTTCTAGCAACATTGCCTCAGAAACAGAGATGCAAGAGGAACATCCAATTTTCATGCCCTTACAAATTTCTATTAAGAAAATCACACATTCGCGATTTTTTAAATTGAAAATTACTGAAATGAAGAAAAGTATAAACAGCCTTTCCTGTATTTGATAAATGTTTTTAAAGTAACAACAGAAAGACCATAAAAATTATTATGATTCTTTTTTGTCGAAAATAAAATATCTACAGTTCGACGGGTTTAATATTTCTCTAATTTCTGATAACTCGAATTCTGTTTACCAAGTAATATATTATATTTTAAGGTGCTGCTCGAAATCTGCTCTCAAAGGCTGAAGATTTTTATTTATTTGCCCTGTTTTCTTTCTGTCAATTCTTAATTCTGTTTAAATTATAATTTTCAGTCGAATCAGTTTCGGGCAGCATTACTGAATAGGTTGTAACAAAAATAACTCCATAGTACAAACAAGTTTCTGAAGCTGATGTAAATGTAGAAAGTAATATCAATATGTTCATGTGTTCGTCTTCTGTCTCTCCTTACTTGAAGATCGAGCTGATCGAAATAGTGATTATTTCTGTTTGCAACTAGAACAATTATATTGTATTATTCCCTCTTTATCTCTAATTGCCCTTCCGGCTTTCCTTTGTCTTACTGATATCTATATCTATATATGGTGAAATAAGGAATGTAAAAAAGATTACTTACTTATTAAAAGACACAGACTACCGAAACTTCACACACACAATGAAACAATGGCAAAGTTTCGCCGATGTCTTGTTCTCATAATAGGAAAGGAGATGGACAAAGAGGACTGGCCATGCAGCTGGTTGGCAATAGCCGCTCCCTAGCACCAATCTTGTCTTTCTTCTGTCCTATAATGTGAACACGCCTTCGGCGATACGTTGCCGCATTTTTATTGTGTTTGTGAAGTTCCTGTACACCTGTCTCGAATTCTAATATGCAATTACATTATTTTACTATCTAATATATGTCTTTCCCAATTGTTCAATCGTGTGTTCAGTTAAGTTTTTTCTTGTCTTCTACTTAGGATGGCATGAAGCCGAAACATTTTTAATTGTGCACGTGATCTTCGTCAAGAAATTACGTAATTAAAATTCCTTTCCTCTCTATTTAAATTTCATACATACATTTCACAGAATAGTTTCTTATTCTGATTACTAGGGCTCGGAAGTTGAAGACCTAAAAATTGTCTAAAAAAGACCTATAAGAAGACCTAAAAATATCTAAAAAAGGACCTAAAAAACGGGAAAAAGGACATAAAAATAAGGTCTAATTTAATTAGAATTACATATTTAATGAATATAATGCTTAAGAAATACAAACTTCTTGTGGTATACAATATACAGTTAAAAAAACTATATCAATTAAATTCTTTGCTTTGTCTTTTAGTTTTCAGTTTTGTTACATTGTTTCTGTTGTCCAAGTTAAGTCCTACATTTTGAACACTTTTGTAGAACACCCGGAGGCCAGGACACTTTTGGAGGAGCCCAGGACACCACATTGCCCCGTAACACCCTGAAATTATAATTGATCCACGTATCAGTTGGCACGTAATAGAAAAAGATTAAAATATTTTATGTTTTAAATTGCAGGTGAAGAACAAAATGACTTTCCGACTGGATGTGAATTCGGCAGCCTTGACTAGCACGACGTATTAAAATAATCCTTTAACTGGGCTTTTTCCAGGAGCGGCCCAACCGCCCAAGGCAAAATTTTCACCCGGGAAAGAGACTTTTTGCCCCTTTTCTAGTTCTAGCCTAAAGTTTACATTTTATTACAATGATTTTAATAATTTAAAATCAATTTTTCAAAAAGAGGGAGGGGTGGGTGCTAATGCGATTCTAAGTTGCAATATAGTCTCAAGCAGCCGTTATGGTCTGCGCTAAGTTCCCGCCATCCAGCGCTAAACATACAACACGCACCCTAGTGCTACGAACTTCCCTTTTCTCCGTGGTGGAAAAAGAAGATGATGCAACTGTACGGAAAAATTACAAAACACTTTCTAAATTTTTTTAGGTTACTTCCACCCTAACGGCGGCGTCCCAGGCAACCGCACGGGACTGATGTGGTGATTCGAGTTGAGAATGACTAGTAAATATGTAGTCGAAAGATAAAGTACAAAAAATCCGTTAAGACCCATAAAAAACTTTAAAAAAGACCAATAAGCAAAAAAACGGCGAAAAAGGCAAAAAAAGGACAAATAAAATCCACCATTTTCTGGCCTACAATGACCCAAAATGAACATATATTATGTTAAGCCTCATCTTTGGACACTCGTAAAGAAAAGGATTTTTCCTCAACTTCCGGGCCCTATTTATAACAAATCGAACACTACATACAAGAAACATTAGAGATGTGCAAAACGTTCTCTTTTGCTGATGACGCTTGTATCAATTCTATAATTGAATTCTTGCCA
>JAGDQP010049035.1:2944-14602 GCA_022664845.1 Lepisma saccharinum
TTTTTCTGAAGACCTTTTACATCTTCAGCTTTTATATGATTTTATCCAATGAAGAGCTAAGTTTTGACGTGACACAAATAAGGGGATTTCCCTGTATCAGGACGGGCGTAAGTCATTGTGCTGTAACCGCCCACAAAATTCATTTTAACTTATCTTATCAAAACAAAGGGATGAATATTCTCTTCTTTGCCAATAGAATATCCTCCATTTTCTTCTGAATTAATATTTTTACAACTTGATATATATATATATTGTAATAATTAGGTAGTAATGTTATCCTGCTTTGTTAATTCTCTTAATATACTTGTATAATTGATTACAGTGAGTGAAAGGTGGAGGAAGATCCGGAAAAAAAAATAGTACCGAACAAACAATCCACGTGTACTGCTGTTATTAGTTCCATCTTAGTTACTTTTGATTTTTCAAGAGTTCTCGGTAAATTAAATCGTACTCTTAGTGAGGTAAAATGCAGAGATTAGTTTCTAATTTTCTTTTGTGGGTTGAAGTAGAGGGCGCTTTTCGAGTAAATCCCTCTCGACAGTCGGGAGGGTGCAGGAACTGTCAGTTTTGAATTGAATTAAATTGAATTGATATCCTTTAGGCAACTTTGGGCAGTTTTGATTTGTACGGTATTTGCACATTTTCTGTCTCTTTACTTCCTGTTTAGTTAAACAGTTAAAGTTTTTTGTTTGTTAGAGACTAACGTGTGTACTACTTGATAGAAAAAAAAAACAACTAGATATGCATATGCAACCTGAAAAACTTGTTAAAGTCGGGAAACCTGTTCTGTGTATTAGTGTCTCCTATCTTTGTGTAACTGTTCTACAACATACTGCATCTTTGGAAGGCCAGCCCCATCACTGTGTCCTTTTGAAATGCCTTTTTATGGCTACCAAAGATGAAAGTTTCTCAGCTTTCTGGCACTTTTTAGTTCCTCTTGTAATTGTTGTACAGTATCGTCTTGAATATAAGTGGTTCTGCATAAAACTAAACTGCATACCTTTAAAGCAGTGGTCCACAATGTAACAGATTCCGAGGTTTTGGATCGGAAATGGAGTAGATCCATATATACTATAGTCCGTTCTTTGAAAGTAAAACAAGGTACAAATAGTTCCGTGATGAGGGCTTTTACACATTCCAATAGGACTTTTTTCTCAGAGGATTCTTTCACAAATCTGACCTTAACACACCAATCATGGCGCGAGCTGAGAAATAAAAGAAATCGAACATAAACGAATGTCATAGGTAAAAAAAATAACATTTTTGTCTTGTCATATCTACTGTCTTGTTCTCATTCGGCACAGGATGTTCTGCGAACCGAAAACCCATATGTCTTGAGTAACCGTTAAAAAATCTTGAAAGTGCATGAAGTTCATGGATTACATACAGTTCGCGCCACTGCGTGAAATCCAGCCGGAAATTTTCAATTATAAGGCGGTGTGTATGTTTCTCTTACGGTATTTTTTGTGTTAAATGTTAGTAACAGATACTAAATTTTTAAGTTGTAACAAAATATAGGAATTTACTTATTTTATTTGATTATTATTTTCAGTATCGGCAGTGGAGCAAGGATTTGGACGAAGGAAAGGTGCCGGAGGGATTGCAGGAGTTGCTGGAAGAAATGGGGAACTTGAAGCAAGAGACGAAGTAATGTGTGATTGTGGGTGGATGTGAAGTAATCGGAGAGGATGTGTAAGTCTCGGGCGAGAGAGGAGTTTAGTAGATCGGTCACATTCGTAGCTTGCTTTTCTTTCCCCCTCACGATGTAATCCGTAAACATATATATCACTCAGTCAGATGCACAACACACTCTGTTCTACAAAAGTAGATGAGTTCTTCCTCTCTTTTAGTCGGTAGTGGTCTTTTTAAATCATCAAAGTCGTTAGCCTCAACAGCTTTATTATGTATGTATATATATATATCATTTTATTGGTAGAAGCTAGCGGGTTGTACATAGAGAACGTAAAAGGATGATGGAGTAAGTATTTTGTACATATCACTACATGTTTATTCTGCATTCGATACCTTTCAAGTCTGGTATAATTTAACACTTGAGACAGTGCGAGATGTAAAAAAAATAAAAGCAATTTGGCCAACATGTATGAATTTCATTTGATCAAATTCATTCAGTCAAAACCAGTGTGGTTTGTGTAAGTGATTAAAAATTAATAACAATGCATTTAAAAAAAATCAGCATAGAACACACTTAGGAAAATATTGTAGCTAATACTTGAAAAGTTGTTGCGAAATATTGAAAATGAACAGTTGCAGACTTGAAAGGATTCAAGTGTTATAAAAAAAAATAACTTGAGAAAATTTTATTGGTGTTTTACCAACATATAGGCCTATATGATCCTCACTTTGTGTACATTAAAATATTTTTTTTTCTTTGTGTGAATATACTGTAGGATTTCAAGATACAGCTTAAACGCCTTGTGCTTTTTTAAGGGAGTAGTTGGAAGAAACACTATTGATAGTCGTTTAATTCCCTCCATTTGAAACTTTTTTCTGTATATATATGTTTCTGTAATCAAGTGGAATTACGCCACTCTTGCACATATACAAAGTGCAATAGAATTAATTGGTTTGTAAAAAAAAAAAAACGAAAACATAAACAAGGCTGAAATTCAAGATTAATACAGTGAACTTTGTGTAACCTTCTATACAAATAGTAAAAAAAAAATATATACTGTCCAACCTGTGCAGGTGAGTCGAATTTGAGATATAAAAATTGAATTTCACAATCAGGCTGTGATATTGGTATTTTAAGAAATCACATTGAACCTCCTCGTAGGTATAATGAGTAACTTAGCATAACAGTGAGCATTTTAATTCTTCGTCTGTATACTAAGTGTATATTAATGGACATATTGTACATTATATGTGCGTGAGAAAGGGTGAGGAAGAAATGTAAATACATGTCTGATTATTGCAGAATGCTATTATGTGCATACAAGTACAGGATATATAAATATAGGTAATTTTGTATAGTAAATATAATGATAATCATGTAAATTACTGATAATAGGGTGTAAATTACTTCATTACAATAATAATGGATGATTTAATATGCCACGACAAACACTTCTAGTAATTCGATACACTAATTTCAGTACAGCATTGATTTCTGTGAATATTACTGACGCCGAAAGGAAGTATTACTTGTAAAATAACTTTCCCGTGTAAAATTAACTCTGGCAAAATTTGCACAAGTATCTGAAAAACAATTATTCTTTCGCACATTTGCTCCTAATTGACAGGAGGAAGTAGTATAAAATTTTGCTGAAAATTTCAAACACGTTAATCATTCAATAATTTAGTGTTTTAAGTTTTTTTCGTGAAGAAGTATTCATTGGCTCGTTAAATCACGACAAAACTTTGGGAAATGCAAGTCAGAGACAGAAAGATCTCGACCACGTCATTAGTGTATATATACAAAGATTTTTTTTATTTTATTTTATATCACACTATAATTATTATGATGCACTTTGTCAGAGTTTCGTATTGTTATTTTAGATGTTAACGCTATAGTCACATCTATACATTATTGTTATAACGTCATAGAATTTAAGAATTCTATATATATATATATATATCTTCTATTTTCTTGTATAACGTAGTCTAAGGATTTATGTTAAGTTGTAAATCTTCTATTTGTACAGTGTTTAGGGAAGGAATGCTCTAAAGGGAAAGGGATAAATGATTGTTGTTAAAGAAATCATGACTTTAAAGAAGATAACAGAATTCCTTATATAAATTCCGTATGCTGAAAACTGTAGCATTAGGTAAATGTAAACGTGTACATTTTTTTTTTTCGTTTTTTTAAGTGTTAAAAATATGCTTGAAAGGGGTGTGGTTACTACTAAGAGAGAAAGAATACACTGAATTATTGCTGTGTAGCATTGTTCGCATAGTGTTTATTATTGTTATTACTACTAGTATTATTAGTTTTCCGACCATAAAATTAAATTCTACCTGATTAAATCGGAATATTTTTACTTGGAAACGTCTATGTAATTGTTTTCTTCCTACTTTAACTAAGTTAAATTACTAAGATTCTTTTCGAATTTAGTCAATATTGTGTAACTGAATATTAATTTGGTAGTACAAATGAAACTTTTTATATAAGTTTTTTTTTTCTCCTATACGTGAGAGGAATATGTCAGATAGCTATAGTAAAAGATAATGGCGTCAATCGGTATTAACGCAGTAGTGGAAGCTAGGAAATAAATTTCACGACTTCTGTTTTCAATACGACAGTATAATCTTAAAAAAATAACCCAGTCTCACTTTTTAAACAATTTGGTTTAACTTTGTTTTATGAGGGATCTGCTTGTGGATGGATTTATTTTCTCTTTTATGAAACGTTTTCATGCTGCTTGTCAATTACGCTTGTTCGCTTCTCTTGGTGGTGATTGTATTAGGGGAGGAAATATGGTATATAGAAGGGAACTTTCCGTGCGTTTTTTCATCCTGTTCAAATTACCGTACGTTGCACATTTTCAGCATTTGTCAAATTTATACACACATTCAACAAATCCTTCCGTGATGTTCATTGTATTCCCATTTGGGTTATAATGGTGGTAATTTTTATCCGGCGTATCATAACAGGCGAAATTGAGTTTAAAAAGTAAATATTTGAGAGATGCTGCTAATTCGTTGTTGGTAAGTACGATTCTGTATATATATGTGTGTGTGTAAAGGGTCAGAACCACCAGTTTGTTATTGTACAACAGTCGTTTAGTTTTAAACATTATTTTTAAAAATAGTTCCTTTATAATTAGGAGATCTCAAATGTATCAAGAAGTTAATTTTGCTTATTTCGTTTGTTTCTAATTATATTGGGAAAAAAACTAATAGTTGCTTAAATAAGTGTTAGATTAATAACTAGTGTTACATTTTTGCCTTAATTAAAAATTAAATGTATAGAAATTTAAGTCATTAATTCCTTCGAAATCGTTTTATGTAAGTCATGTATGAATATGTATGTGATATTCAAAAGATAATCCAGCATTTATTTGTAATCGTTCAGTAATTTGTCATATCCAGAGTCAAACCACCATTGAATGTTACTATTTCTAAATACACTATATCGTATATAAAACTTCATTTATTCTTAGGTAGTTGATGTGAAACCAGGTATGTGCTTGTGATATTTTGTCAAACACAGTGATATATGTAATCGTAAAGAATGTGAAACAGATAGTTATAATCTGATATTTATCGTAATATTGTATTTTTTCTGTTCTAATTTGAGAAGAACAAACCTAACAACACGAGTAGTTTGTATTTCGTGGACAATGATTTGTATTGCATTAGTTAACCAGAGAAACCTGATTGAAGAAGACTAATTGGTAAAGGTTCATACGTACCAAGAAACAGACAAATTGGCTTATAAATCGGTAAAATCAAGAAGTTAAAAGTAACCCGTTAACTTTTTTTTTTTTTGTACTGGAATGGCATAACTAGTCAATGAATGTGACTGCTCTGGAGAAGACCACTGTACACTGCAAATCATTTTTTGCGATTGAAAGCCAGAACAGAGAAATAACTGTATTCAGATTCTTTTCGGTTATATCTAGATCTTAAGAATAGTTCACGATTCGTCTTCGCATGCCGATGTAAACATAGGAAGGCAGACAGAATTTCAAGGAAAATACTTTCATTGTTTTAACTATAAGTCTGATTAACTTCGTTCTAAGTGTATATAATATATAAGACGAAGTAAAGAGTACACATAAGACCAATTAAGTAGTATATAGAATTTGATTGTTTGACTGGGCATTATATCTCTCATTGTATATATATACTCCAATATGTAATCTGTTATCAGGTAAACGTAACGTATATCATATTCTGTATATATTCATATTCTTTTGAACGTTCTGAAGTACTCGCTAATCTGTTAAGTGTTGGTGTTAGAATAGCTCGTAAAGGTTATGGTTTACGTTAAAAGTCTGAGAAGGTGGGAAGTATATATGAAGTGTGTGGCAAAAGTAAACGTTAGGGTTTACAGAGCAAGTCATTAGATGGCCATAAGTATAGAAAATAGTTTGATAAGTGGTTATCATAAATTAATAAATAATTGTTTTTATTAATAATAATAATTATCATAACTAAAAATAATGTACTTATAACGAGAAGGAAGAGAATTCATGTTAAAAAAACAAAATGGATGTAAGGAATATGCTTCACGAAAAAGTTACTAGTATTTTCTAAAGTCTTCCTTAACCAGTATTGTATTGTATTGTATTCTGAGATATTCAAATGCTATCAATTTTTAGTTGTTTTAGTGCTTTCAGGGAAAAGGATATGTACATTAACTAAACATTTTTTTTTTTTTTTCAATATGAATTCTGTTTCTCCTGTAGTTAGAAGTTATCACAGGTCAGTACTAAAGAGACTACGGTCTCTTATAAGAGGAAATTTTTTGGGTGCGGAAATGTTTAAAACAAAGTTTTAAAAGCTAAAATAAATTCATCTAAAATTGAAAACTTTTCATATGTTTATTCAGCAATTTTTGAATGGGCGATAATTTTTGCGTACGTAAATTTGATGAAAGACGAAAAGATTTTTGGATTCATATATCCATATTCACTCAGGTTAGTGTCACTACAACGTTTCTCCAACTGTACCAAGAGAAATATTATTAGTCTATAAACACTTGCTAACCAAATCTGTATTATCGGCGTTGGGGAGTTTTAAGTGCATTTTTCTTTCTAGTGACTTAGTATATTGAGTATATGGAGCCCCAGAAATTTTCCTTATGTTTGCTTACAACACCCGAACTGTTCATAGCAACATTGAATGTATGCTTGAAAGCACGTATGTGCGTGTGTGTGTGTTTGTCTTGAACATATAATAACATGTTAGATTTAAGTTTCCAGTATCAGTTCTAGAGGTGGGCTAAACAAGCCATAAAAGTGTACCTTTTTTTTATTGTAATATGTGTGTACATATAATACTGATTTAACGTTGCGTATGTATATACATATAGATACTAATACTGTATTTCTAAGTTTCATTAATATTACTATAAGAAACTGTGTGCATTACTATGGGGTTAATTTAGTAAATAACTAATACTTAATTACATAAAATAAGATAGTGAGAAAGACCGTGGATACTACTATTCCGAATGTTTTGTGTTTGCTAATTATATGTACGTAAAGTAGGTTACGCTAAGATCCCAACAATTAAATAATTTTCACCAAATTATAGACCTTTAAACCAAATAAGAGCTCGTAGTTTCGTTTAATTAATTTAGTGAAATTGATTAATGTGTGTAATTGAAGTTAATGTTTAGTTATAAGGATTAGAAATTTGAATTGAGCCAAATAATAAAACGAAAATGCCAAATGTAAACGTGGATTGTTGTACATCCAAAGAAACCTCACGTACCAAAGATATTTCGTGTCTTTTTATTATATCTGTCAAATTTCGTTAATCATGACAATAACAAAATCATTAAAAATAATAAAACATTTGTTCAAAAACAAAAATTCCAAAGGCGTTAGCTGAAGCTAATGACAGTGACATCCACGTATAACTAGAATTCAAAGAAACTTCGTAGTGTAAGTTAAGTTTGATTTCATATTGTGTTAGTTCGTAATTCATTAACTTACTGGAGCAAAACTAGTAATAGTTCGTTTCTAACCGATCAAAGTACACCAGAAAAATACGTCAAGTCAGTCAAATGACACTTAGAATGTTTTGTTTTTTTAATCCACGGTACGAGTTATTTTTAGGGAAGGTTATACTGTATAGCGTTGTACAAATTCTATATATATATATATAATTTTAACTTGAAATGTGACGATATCAAACATGTTCAACTGTACAAACCTGCCATTTGTGCTTCTTTGTGATAAATGTAGTTTACAATTTGATAATTGTTGTGTGACAGTTTCATCGTTGGAGTCACGCTAAGAATTATAGTCGCATTGGATTTGATAATTCATAGCGTTGTACTAACCGTATTTGTTGAAATTAACAATAGGTAAAGAGATTGAGGAAAATTGAATACGCAGAACATAGAAAACACGATTTACATGTTTTAGTTACAAAAGATAAAAATCCGTCTCCTAAACGTAGGCAAATTTGCAGCTTAATAAAAGGTTTTTTTTTTAAAGCAAAAAAACAAACTACTCTAAAATCCAATTCAAAACCTTTATAGAAAAATAAAATAATATATTTAATAATTAGCGAACTTTCTGGTTGAAGTAAATTTGTTTTAACAAAGAAAAGAAAAGAAAAAGATATGATTGGACTTTATCAGACTTGCTTCGTATAATAGAAATGTTGTTTCCAATGTTAAATTGAATTTGTATTCGAAGCAACTCCCAAAACCAATCTTCAGTAATTACAAACGTGTGCGAGAGACCAGAAGTGTAGTTAGTAGAAGTGAATAGCGAATTTTAAATTCGAATAAAATTTATTAGAAAAATTAAAAAATGTTGCCAGCAGTTCAATGGAGAAAGATATTAGTTCATCTCGAAGTATCAATAATATCGCTATTACAGTTCTACCTAAAGCGTGAGGTCCTTCTTACACTTAAAATTCTGACAAAATGGCGGATAAGAAAATTTAGTACTAGTCCTTAAAAGTTGCACAGTCTGGTAATTCCGAAACAATATTTGATACACAAGGAAAAAGAAATACACGTACTCTGTCTGTTTCGCACATACATTAATTCTAGTGTTAACGACAGTGTGTAAATTATTGGGCTAAGGAAACATTTTTTTGTTATCGTAATAATCGAATTGCACCATCCGGGTTAGTGCACTAAAGTGATTTCATATCTATCATGAAACTTTTTTTTACCTATTGTAAGATTTCACATTTATAAATGTTATTTGTTTAACATACTAAAGTACCTTTTTTGGTGTGCATGTGTGTGTGATACATCACCCCCTAACATCATATATTTCGTAGAATTAACAACTGATATTCTGATTGAATACACTTTAGTAATATTGCTGGTGACTATCTCAAACTACCACACGTTCCTATAGTACCAAATTTATCTTCTCACAATTAATATATATATAGAAGCCATGAATGCCACCTACATTATTAGATTTGTTTTTAAGTAGATCCTTCTAAGTGTGATTGGTCTCGCTTTTATCCTCCCAAAAATATTGTGTGTTTAATATGTGTGCTTAAAATGTTCTAAATGATCAGGTGTTCTCTCTACACTCTTATTGGTCAGGTTGTAATCTACCTCAGCGTGGAGGCTATTGTTCATATATAGTTACAGACACATATTTTAGAGCTTTATAAATAAATAAGACGGAATACTTGATCCTGAACCAAAGAGGTCCTAAAGGTGTGAGTCAAAACTCTTACCGTTTCTCTGTCTTTCTAGTTAGGAGAGGATAAAATCGGCTTCAGGAACGTTAAAATCTTACTTTGGAGCAAACCGCTTGTTCAGCGTAATAGGTTTTCTTCCCCTTCTTTTTGTGTTAGGCGTTTTTATTTCCATATAACTCATTATGCAGAGAGAGGCTATTCATTCCCACCTGCCTTTCATATATTCTTCTTCATTTGACAAACAGCGGAGAGAGAGAAAGAGAAAGAGGGAGAAAACCATCTACTTTTACTGTAACATTACTAAGGATAAAGATAATCTTATACTCTCCATATCGTTATTGTGAATTAATACTAGTGTAATAAATTTTTCAGTAAGCCCATCCACATACAGCTTCAATCCTTTTTCTGTGTTAAATATTAAAAAAAAAAGTACACTTGTTCTAAAATCTGTTTTGAAGTCGTTCTTCGCGGATCAGTGAATGGGCCACCAAGACAGTCTTCTTATATTTACCCATCGATTTAAGTGGAAGTGTTACTTTTGCTTCCAACCCCCCCGTCCCCTAGAAGTGAAATGTTCATGGAATTTTTTTTCTTCGTAATTATGTTGAAGAGCTTTACAAAAGTACCAGTTTAAAATACTGAACGATTTATTCTTTATAGTAAACTACATAATATTCTTTATATGTTAAAACACATGCCACGAAAGATTTATGTCTTAAAACTTTTGCACTTCCTAAGAAAATAGGTAAAAGAATTTTTGTTTTAAAAATCCTGTGTAAATTAATAAGAACTTAAAATGGTAGCCTTGGTCATTTTCAAGATTTTCTGTCTCCCCCCCCCCCCCCCCCGCTGGTTGTTCACTTTTTCTACAGGATTAGTTTTTCATATTCTACGTACTTCCCAACAATCATACCACCGATTCTCCGTGTATGTTTTCTGATCAGTAGACTTGTTTTAATATTCCAGAAGTGTATTCATTGGCAGCTAATAACAAATGTAGATTTTTAACACACATAAGTGATATATATATGTATATATAATGATTTGTGTAAGAGACATTCGTATGAAGTCTGATGAAGCTCAGCAGTCTCCTCAAGGATGTATGTGTGCGTGTGTCAGAAATGTTTTGTTTTTTTATCTATTCACACGGGCATTAATTACAACATTTGTGTCAATTAACGGTATTATTAAGGTCACACCATTGTAGTGCGTGGTAAAATAAGTTTGTGTACTTGGCATGAACAGTACAAAAATGAAATTGGAAGAGTTTTGGCTCACGGGTTTATTTTTCATTTGCTGCTTTATTTTCATCTCTGATATAACGCACACTTAAGATATCAATAGCTTCAGAAGTGTAGTGATAGAAGGTTAAAGCAATAAGTTTTCTCAATAAAGACATTAATTATACTGTTAATTATTTTTCAGGTATCAAGACTAAATGTAGTGTGTATAAATGTAACTTTGTGGGGGTTAGGGTCAATAAAGTCACCCTTTGTACGCATACTCAAATACAGTCGTCGTTTTAAGTGTTAATTGACATTGTGTTTCCGATAATTGGTGAAACCACCGAGTGTGAAGAAACGAAACTTGATTCTAAAAAAAAAAAAAAAAAAAAAGTTACTGATATACTCCATGTATAATTAATTATGTATGTAAATATTGCTAGTCATTGATCAGTTCACTATAAATAGAATGAGTGTTATTGTAAAACATTGTAATTTTGTTAATAAGGTCATAACATTATGCATTACTATAGAATGTAAGACTTTTCTTCTGACGATCTGCCTTATATTTTCATATGATAACGGGAAAAGTGTGTTTTTCGATTGCTGGTTTTGAGTGTTAATTTTCCGTAAAACAATTCACTTCATTCGCCTGCATGTAGATTTATCACCGGTATTAAATCTGAACAGACAATTCAGTGTTGTTAACAAGTATATCTGATGTTCAAGTTCTGCTCTTACACTTCAAATAATTAAGGGTGATAGGAACAGTTCTTATCTAAATATTATTTAATTGTTGCATGCACAGATACTCGAATGAGTAATTTAATATTTTTTCAGCCCTTCCAAATCGATCTTCTTACACTCTTCATAGACTCCCAATACAGGTTTCACGTTCATTTTTAAGTCTTCATATCCTTAACACTGTTACTCAATGGAAGTCCGCACTAAGCTTACAAACTTTCTTCCTTTTCATCCAGTATTTCTTTTCTCAAACCGCTGGTTTTTCAGGTAAAATAAACATATCGTGTGCCGATTCATATCCATTGAATGTTTGGTTTGAAGTTGAATCCTATATTCCAAAACTATACTGTGCGCGGTAAATTGGTCATTGTTACTAGCC